>VMDO01020126.1:0-38184 GCA_007922755.1 Pedetes capensis | reverse complement strand
TCGGAAGCTAAGCAGGGTCAGGCCTGGTTAGTACCTGGATAGGAGACCGCCTGGGAACACCAGAAGCTGTAGGCTTGGGAGAAGGACCTGGCAACCCCCTCCCAAAAATCAATCTGCCATTGAAAACCCTATGAACAGCAGAGAAGCACTGACAATAGTGTTTCCCCTGTTGTACAGAGGGTCGCTATGAGTCGGATACCGACTTGACGGCACCTAACAACAACAACAACAACAAGCAGTTTGTCAAATGTGGTCTGTGGACCTGCTTTGGCTTCACCTGGGTGCAGGTTACAATTGCAACATCTCAGAGCCTTGCTTGTGCTCATAGCACTTGCCTGTGCTATGCTAACTTGAACACCTATGGGAATATCACCTTGGCATCTAGGTAAATGCGTATTTAGAATGGAGTGGTTTGAAAGTCAGCCTTTCTTCCACACCCCCAAGGGATGTGGAGCTTGCTGGTCCTGTACTCATTCCTTGAAGAGAGAATCACAAGGCTGTCAGCAGATTGGAGTCACCAGAGGGGGTTTTCAAACATACCAGTGCCTGGGTCTCACCATGGAGATTCTGATTTAATTGGTCTAGGCTGAGACTTGGGATTCAGGATTTTAATAAAGTCACTCATGGGATTCTAACACATAGCCAGAGTTGAGAGCTTCTAGTCTGGGTTTATACATTGTCACATCTCTTGCATGTGTGTCCTTTCTGCTTTCTTTCCACACGTGTGTGCTTAAAATTAAGTCAGAATCCCAACTAATTGATCTCTCCAGCTCTTCTTTACTATTAAAAATGCCTCCAGATTAATCTTTCTGAAGTCAGTCTTAAATAGACTGTTCCCTTGTAAAAAACTTTTGATGATCCTCCATTCCCATGCTTTCCAGGAGTGAAAAAGACCTAGCATTTACCTTTCAGCTTTTTGAAGGGGAGCTTTGACTTGCTATATCAGCTATATCTCCCTGTAGACTGAGCCCTATATCCTTGGAAAAAGCCATAAATCTGTGTCCTCTGAATATACCCTGGGTTTTCCTTCCTCTTGGCTTTTGTTTTAATTCTCCAACTGGTTGATCTTTTCTATATATAATTAGGAACAATCCTGACTTTTCCTTACTCTGTGACAACCTTCCCTGATATTCTTGTAGCTGATGTAATCCTTTTCCCCTCAGTGTTTTATTTTTGCATTTTTAAAGCCCCCTTTCCCCCCCTGTATTTCTGGAATTTTTCTTCTTTTATCTTCCTTTCTGGGTTGTAAACTCTTTAGGAAGTAGACTCTCTTGTTCATTTTTGTGTCCCCTACAGGGCTTGCTACACAGAGTGGCACATAGTAGAACCACAAAGATTTTTTAAATTGTATCCAGTCAAGTCATTTGCCTACATGGGAAAATATTAATATTCATTCTATTTTGACCTCTCTGCCATATGCTGACATTTTAATCTTACTGCTTGACATTTAGAAAATCCTTAGGGATTTTGTCTAAATTAATGCATTTCAGAAAGCTCCACATCTTTTTCATATGCATGCCATGTCGCTTCCACAGTGTCTTCGAAAACTCACAATGTTTTAATTGTTCACTCTTTGTACTATTTTGTTAGCATTTTGGCTTCCTTGTGTTTTGAGAGAGTATGTGATCCAGTAGGAAGTCAGAGGCCACATTCACTTCACTTTGAAAAACTCATTATGTTCATAAAAACTTTGGAATGCAGTGGTAATGAGCCAGGATTCTAGGAAGCCAACCCAGCTCTGACTCCTCCTCACAGTCTAGGTGGGAACTTCTGTGGTAGTTAAGTGGGTGATGGGACTTGGAAGGTAATGATGTTTCTGGCAATTAAATTGTGTCCACAGTATTTGCTTGCAATCCAGTAGGAACAATTATAAGGGATCCCCTCTCATTTGGCATGATGAAATATGAACATTTTCTAAAGGGCTAATTAGTGTAGTTATTTTTTTAGTCAAAAATGCCAATGTGAAGGATTAATTAGTCTGCCCTAGGATTATATGAAAACTTCTTAGCTTAGTCAGTCAGAATTTTCAGGATTTGGAAAGATGCCAGGTACTATCACCTATACACATGCATAAACTTTTCAGCAATTCTAGAAAAATTACTATGCAGAGCAAGTAAAGTATCCAGAAATAAAACCTTCTGAGTTAGATAGGTAGAAAGGTTATGATCAAAGGAATATGTAGTTAGTGGAAAGTGGAAAAAAAATCCATTCTGGGTGTTCTGTTGTTCTTATTTCTACTTTTAGGACTCAAGCACCTCAGACATTGTGAGCTTTGATTTAGACTTCTTAGTTTTCTGGTAGTGGCATTTGCTTCCAGCTTTTAAGTGCATAGCAATTTATTGGCAGGCTGTTGGGTAAAGCACAGAATTGAAGGAGACTATTAATAACTTGGCCATGCAAAATTGGGGACCAGAGAAGTTTCTGGGATGTATTATAGATAATAACCAGTAGACTATCTCTTCAGGATTTTGCTAGAATCAATATATTGAAAATAGTTTCAGTTCTTTCACCAGGGAGAGGTTGGGTTGCCCTGTCTTGGGTCATGAAATGAGTTGAGAGTGCCCCCCTCCCAATTGACGTTCACATGGAACTTCAGAATGTGATCCTATTTGGAATAAGGGTTATATTAGTTACTTTTTGCATAGCTGTGACCAAAACACCTGACAGAAATAACTTAAGGTGGAAAGATTTATTTTGGCTCCTGGTTTCAGAGGGTTCAGTCCATAGTTGCTTGACACCATGTGTGTAGGGAGAACATCATGGTGGCAGGAACATGGGGAGGAGGAGGCTGTTCACCTCATGGAAGATAGGAAGCAGAGAAAAATAAGGGGACCAGGGACCAAGTATAACCTTTAAAAGTATGCCTCCTGTGACCTACTTCCTCCAGCTAGGCCCCACCTCATAAAGTTTCCCCAACCTCTCAAAATAGTGCCAGCAGCTGGGGACCAAGTGTTGAACACATGAGCTTGAGGGGGACATTTCATATTCAAACCCTATTAAGGGTCTTTGTAGATATAATTAAAGTAAGGATTGAGGTGAAAGCATACTGGATTAGTTGGGCCCTCTGATGAGAGCACTCTGGTAAGAGATAGAAAAAGAGGAGACTCAGAGATAAGGAAAAGATGATGTGAAATGGAGGCAGATATTGGATTGATGTGTTTACTGGCCAAGGAACTCCAAAGATTGACAGAAATCACCATAAAGTGGAACCTAGCCAGGGGATGCTTTCTCCTTCAGAGGATCTAGAAAGGACCAATCCTACTGATAGAATGATTTTGGACTTATATCCCAAACTGTGATAGTATAAGCTTTTTTGTTTTGTTTTGTTTTAAGCCACTACTTTTGAGGTTATTTGTTTCATTATCCTTAGGAAATGGATACAGGTCATATGTTTATTCTTTGTCCAGCCGAAGTAGGGCACCTTAATCGACAGCTTCATTATAAATGAGTGCCATTGGCTAGAGGAACTTCCTCAAAGAAAATACAATGCTTGTCATCAAAGAGAAGAGCCTAGACATGGGGCAGGAGCCACAGGAATGTCCATCATCCATTGCAAATAAAAAAGAGCTTCAATTGCATTTATATTTTCCCTGGGGTACTGAAGAACAGGATTGGAAATAGGCTATACCTCAGAACTTCCTCACATGAGGTTTGAAGCTCACATTTAGATTTTCCAAGTTATAACTGGTAATGTTATAAGTCTTTTGGGGAGAATTGGTGGGAATGTGGGTGGCAAAATATCCTGGAAGGCAATGTGTAGGACAAAGACCTCATTTATATGGGTCAGAAAGGAAGATTAAAGTTTACAGTTGGGCTAATGAAAGCAGCTTAGAATACTGATCACAACCTTCTACCTGACTGGAACCTTGTGAAAAATGGAGATTGAGCATAATCAAAAGAAGTAGTTCTAGCCACATGGAAGAAAATCATGATGGGCTAAATGGAAAATGTAGACCTTCTTTAGGTGATTCTGTATTTCATCCCCCTTAAGTAATTAGGTATTTGGTGGCCAGAAACCTATATTTGTGTTTATTTCCATCATAACTCCAGTGATGACAACTAATGTTTATTACAGACTTTCTGTGAGCCAACAACTATGGTGTGTTAGCCAACGTGCGTCACTGTGGCAATATAACTGGCAGAAACAACTTATGGGAGGAAAAACTTTATTGGGGCTCATGGTTCAGAAGATTTCAGTCCACAGAGGCAGGGCAGGCATGGTGGTGTTGGAGAAGACCTCACATCATGGTGACCAGGAAGCAGAGAAAGCTTGTTGGAACTAGCGGTCCAGGTAAAACCCCCAAAGACCTTTCTTCAGTGACCCACCTCTACAAGCTAGGTCCCTCCTCCCAAAGTTCTGTAGCTTCCCAGGATATCACTGGGGACTAAATATCCAAACACATGACCTTTAGGGGAACATTTTAGATTCAAATCATAACACATGGTAAATGTATTCCACACACGTCATTTTATTTAATCCTCAACTCAATTTTGTTGATATTGTTAGTAGCTTTGATGTTTGCATGAGGAACAAAGGCTTAGGTTAAGTAACTTGTCTAGGGCCACAACCTCCAGAGTTTTGGCTGCAGAGCTTAAATTCTTGACTCTTTGCTTAGCTCTTCTATGAATCTTTTTTTTGTGTGTATGTGTGAATATATATGCCATTTCATTAAAGAATTATCTTTGCTTTTTCATTGTGATAATTTTTCCTTCCAAAGCCTAGAAATCTTCCTCATGTGGCACATTCTTTGGAAATTTTAAAATGCCAATGGAACAACCAGAACTTTCTTTGTGCCATGAAATGTACTGTCTGATAAGCTAATCTCTTTCCTACTGGGAAATATGTATAACACAAACTGGTTTAGCTAGACTGAAAATCAATCACCAAGGCCACTGATGATGCTAAAAAAAAATCAAAAGCAGTTAGCATATAAATGAAAGTGATTCCCTATAACTCTATGTGGGACAAATTTCCTGAACTACACCAATAAATCAAGGCTGTTGATGCTTGGTTATAAAGAAAGATAGATTGAACAATTTTCCTCTTACAAACAAGCTATTTTGTACTATGTATCTATCAGCCAGTTATTCAGGTCTAACTTAAGAATGTGCAAGTAAACATGGCTAAATATATTTAAATACACTAGCACGTAAACTTGCCAAGTAGTGCTATGCATCAACATGCCAGGATTATTTCTGGAATCTTTGAAGTGCCTTTTGCATAACTGTAATTAGAAATTCTTTGCTATAAAAACATAATCTACAAGAACACTTGCCATCTATTTTTTTCTCCATTCTCTGAGGTTAAATTTTGGTTGTTGTTTGTTAATGGAAGACTTCTTTAATTCACGGATTCTCTGTTGTGTTGAATGATTTCACTGCTGAGATTTTGGAGATATAGATGAAGCCAGACAGATTAACTTGCTTCTGACTTCCATTATCCCAAATAGGTGACTGACGGCGGGGCCTGGGGACTATGTCAAGTGCTTAGGTAATTTGTATTAGGACTTTGGGGCTATAAATCAATAAAGAGGATGCTTTTCTTGACTGACCCTAGGTTCTTTCTTCTAACTCTCTGTGTTGGATCAAGACACTCAAGTGTCCTGGGAAGGCAAATAATGTGGTGCTCTGAGTAGGAGAGTATATGGGCATAACTTCACACTATTAATATCAAATATTTATTCAGCATTTATTGAGAGCCAAGAGAATATCAGAAGTGGGGTACCACTGAAGGCAGCTCTGAATCTCTCCTCTGTTGTCCCAAGAGGTATTAAGTGTGGCCTCCTACATGTTTGGCACACTCTCAATGAGATGATACTGTGAGTTGGATCTAAGAGTATGAACTCTGGAATACAACTGCCTGGCTTCAAATCTCAGCTTTTCTATATACTGGCTTGTGAACTTTGGCAAGTTAATTTCTATTGAAAAGGATACAAAACTTTATCTCCACTCCTTTAGGACCTCTGGTTGGACCTGAGAAGTAAGTTGATATAAAATAGATCAACAAGAGAAAATCATGCAGAATTTTACATGTGTATGGGAGCCGTCCTAGGAAAATGAAGACCCAAGGAAGTAGCAAAATCTGGATGCTTATAGATTTAACAAAGAGTGGAAGTTGTAGAAAAATAACTAAAATGTATGGGGAAGCTAAAGGAAGATGAGTGTTCTTTTGTATAGCTCTGTCTCAGCCTCCTTTCACATAACTGATGACAAGACTATTTGTTTTCTCTTGGTTCAGGGAAAGCAGAGAGTTACTTTCTGCTGTTTTTTTTTTAAGTACATCTAGTTTAAAATAGCCTTGATGCCAAACTAGCATATTTTGTTGTTGTTAGGTGCTGTTGAGTCTGACTCATAGTGACCCTATGTACAGCAGAACAAAACACTCCTCTGTTCTGTGCCAGGCACACGATCTTATTTATGTTTAAGCCCATTGTTGCAGACACTGTGTCAATCCATCTGGTGGAGGGTTTTCCTTTTTTTCATTGATTTGCCACTCTCCCAAACATGATGTCTTTCTCCATGGATTGGTTCCTCCTGACATGTCCAAAATACGTCAGATGCAGTCTAGCCATCCTTGCTTCCAAGGAGCACTCTGGTTGCACTTCTTCTAGGACAGATCTGTTGGTTCTTTTGTCAATCCATGGTATATTCAATAATTGTCTCTGGTACCATAATAACAAGCATATTTTAGGGTGGCATATTCTGCCACCATTCACTGTATATCTCAGTCACCTTATAATGTTCATATAAAAATAGTATCTGACTCAAGGATTGTTTTGATGTCTAAGTGAGATAATATGTATAGAGCTATTAAGATGGTTCCTAGCACATAAGGATGATACAAAAATATTATCTATTATTTTGAACTACATGAGGGTCCCAAAGTTAGTGGACCTTTATTAGTTTTATCTGCTTGAAATAATTCTCTTTCTTACAAATTTGTACCTTGTTTTTTCCTCTAGGGAATCATTCCCTTATCCAAGCTTGGACTATCTTGTTTGGGTGGATCACTCTTCCTCTCCTTTTCCCACAAATGCAGAACTGGTCTTGAGATCTGGGTGTGATTAATCAGCCCATTGCATTCTTTCATGACCACAGTGACTAGCTCAAGTCCTGGGACATGGGCAGTGTGTTGAGAGGGAGAAGCAGAGATTGCTGGGACGTAAGATATATGCCTGGAGGTGACAGGATGCCATGGGGGAGCGACCTGTCTGAGAGAGCAGCCAGGATAGGGAGAAGCAGAACAGAGCCATGGAGTGAGAGAGAGATTGAGTTTTGGAGACATCACTGGGCCCAGGCATCCTTGAAGCCCTGCCAGACATACAACTAGACTTTTCACACTTTGGCACTAATAAAGGCCTTGTGCTCGTTAGTTTTAACTTCTAATTTAAAACTAGGGGCAGCATAAGTCCTTGTTTGTTTGAGATAGTACTGTTTTACATCTGTTTTCCTAGCTAAATATGTCCTATTTCCATCCTAGAAATGTCTGACTGAGAGGACAGATTCTATGAGTACTTAATTTAAGCCAAAACGTCTGGACATTGTAGTGACACTAGAATTGTAGAACATCCCCATGGAGTCACTTCCCAGAAGCTTCTCAACTCATTCAATGCATACTATACTGAACCCTCACTGCATACGAACAGGTAAATTCACTTATTTCCACCTCTTTCCATATCTAGGGACAGTTTAGGACCTTTTACTTTTTTGTAAAATTAATTTTTCTTTCGGTTTTCGGGGCTTGAACCCAGGACCTTGCACATAGTGTGTAAGTGCTCTACCACTGGGATGTACTCCCCAGGCCGTTTTTTTCTCTCTTTATTGGTAAATGTTGGTGGGGTACAGAATAATACAGCATTAGCGTTTTCCATTATGCAACTATTACATCACTTTTGGTGATATTTTAATCAACTTACAAGGCTTATGGAGCCTTTTGACTAATATGTAGTAAAACTCAAATGCATATGTCAGTTATATTCCCCTATTTTCCCCTATTTTCACGAAGGTGCATCATTTACATTGAGATTATTCTCTTCCTCTTTACCCCTCTACGCTGATTCTACTCCTTGTCCCACCTTCTAAAATCTTTGCTTCTCTTTGTTAGCACCGTCCCTCTTTCTTTCTACTCTTTATATTGTACCTCATTGTTTTTTATTTTGAGTGAGAGTCTTGCTAAATTATTCAGGCTACCTCTGGCCTCAAACTTGCAATCCTCCTGCCTCTGCCTCCTGACTTGCTGTGATGACAACACCGGGCTGTTTGGGGCCTTTTTTTTACATTGGCAACATCTACATGATTCCCTTATTCCATCTGTGAGCAGAACTCAGCAATACTTAAGTTTGTTTCTTTGTTTGTTTGTTTATTTATTTATTTATTTATGTTGTTCTGGTAAGGAAAAGCTGGACTTTCCCAATTAAGCAATCAGCTCCCACAGTCAGTCAGTCTCTCTCTCTCTCTCTCTCTCTCTCTCTCTCTCTCCCTCTTTCTCTCTTCTGCTAACCCAGATGACTAGGAATATATTTAACCCTGGATTCTGGACTTCATAAGCATCTCTCTCTCTCTGTATATTTATTTATCCCCTGACCTTTTGCTGGGGTGGAAGTAGGAAACATGAGTTACTTAGGTGAAAAATATGCTCATTTAGGTAACATGGGTTAGTAATAACATCCATGTTGCTGTTGTTGTTAGGTGCTGTTGAGTCAAGTCTGACTCATAACAACCCGCATAGGGTTTTCAATGGTTGATTATGTTGAGATGCTTTGGGAGTGGATTGCCATGTCCTGCTCCCATTTTTGCAGTGCTGGGGATTGAACCCAGGGCTTCAGAGAGTGCAGAGCAGCACTCTACCAGCTGAGCTAAACCCCAGCCCCATCACATCCATAGTTGATAGTTATTGAATATTTATACTTGCTATGCATAGGGCTAAGTTCTTTATGTGTATTGTATCATAATCCATGCTGAGCTAGGTACCATAGACTTACTGTGCTTTTAGATGAAGAAATTAAAGCAAATAATTGGCAGAATCAGGATCCAATCTCAGATCTGTTTGATCCCAAAGTCTTTGTTTTCAAGGGCAATACTATTCTTCTCATTCTATGCATTGGAAAGAAACCTCCATCTGAAGTTAGGAATCCGGGTTTCCATTTCCTTCTCTGCCCTTAACTAGCTGGGTGACTTTGGGCAGGTCAGTTTCCCAAGTGAGCCTTTATTTCCTTATCTGACAAATAAAGGACTAGATTAAGTGACTTTGGAAGTAGATTAGAGCCCAAGATTTTTTTTTTTTTTATTCTAGGTATTTGAGGTTTGGGTCAGCAGTTCAATTTTTCTTTAATATCTGAATGTCTAAATCTTCCCTTTGGGGTGAGGCATTTGTCATAGTCATCAAAGCTCCCAACTGCAAATCAAGAATAAAAGAGAAGAGGTGGTTTGTGGGGGTGATGAAGGAGAAGAATTTCCTTCTGTTAGATATTTAGAAAATGGTAAATTTGCATTGAAAGTATATTATTAGTAGTAGAAAATAATGATTAATGTCATTTCATGTTCCTTTTGCAAGTCATGATAGATAATGAACAATGATAACACTATGCATGATTGCTGATCCTTGTGACATTCAAAACAGATTCAAAATTCCTATTCCATATACAGGACTCAGTTAGGGCACTATATTAAATTCAAACTTAGGGACCAGATTTAAAATTCAAATGCATATCCTTTTTGCATATCTATTTTGACACAGCATTACAAATTACTCAGTATAATATGAATTAAAGATAGACTTTTGCACAATGGGGGAAAACATGAAAAGAAATCCTATTTAATTTTTAATCTCTTTTTTCTCTTTTCAGTTTTCTTCCTCATATTCTCCCCCCAATCTATCTGCTAATTATCAAAAGTATTGCAGTTTAAACAGTGATTTGTTCATTCACATTTTATTATTTTCTCCTAGTAATATCTGCCAAGAATCAATGTTGATATATTGAATTACAATTATTTCATTGTGATGTTCTTAAGTGAAAGAACCTTAAAAGTACTTTGTATTATCTGTATTTTAATGTTTACCTAATGTACACAGCACAGAGAAGGCTGATATCAAAGAGAACAGAGTAGCAAATGTGTTTCTAAATTTATTACAATGGAGCCAATGAAATGTGCAAAATGACAAATTAAATTTAGTGTTTAGGTGCATTGTCAATTTGTTTGGGGGTGCAAAAAGCAGCACCCTATGGTAATCCGATGAGAATTAATCAAATTTTAATTACTTGATGTGCAACCTGGACTCTTTAGCACATCTATGACAGTAATCACTGGGGCATCTAAGTCCAAATCATTGAAAATTTTCATTTTCTTAACTGTCATATGGTTCTCTGTTAATCATTTTTGGATCTTCTGATTTTTTTTTTTTTTTTTTTGCAACCTCATTTCTTCTATGCCATCAGTTGTTTCCTTTGGGTTTTTCTTTTTTAACAGAGGTAGAAAGTTTGCTATTTTGTGTAAATGAAGATGATGCCAATTTCAGTTGCTCAGACCCTGAAATTGTTTATCCAGAATTGTGGGATGGAGTCGTTTGAATTCAAATATTCTTCCTGCTTTCATCAACCAGGGATGCTCCCTAAGGTTAAGGGTGCCGTTTGTCACTACAGAGATGGAGCCTGACATTTTGGCCTCATTAATATGGCGCTATAACAAAGCAAGTGAACCTCAAAACTAATTTAGCAAAACAACCAAACCTATAAAAAAGGGCAGGAAGAGAAAATCCAAGGTGCTTTCAATAAACTTTTATTATTGAACTTAAAAATCTTTTTGAAAATTGCCAGAAGGTTCCTATCTTTGTGTTGGTAACTTAAGAAGTTCTACTCAGTCATACTTGCAAAGTTACCACACAAGGTCAGTAGAAATAATGAAATTCAGAATTGTATTCATTTTTGTCTTTCTTCAATTCCTGAAGGACCTTCTTTAACCTTCAATGAAATCAACCCTGCACTAGTCAATGAGAAATTGCAGAGAATCTTGATTTCAAAATCAATAATTTGTATAATAATTACACAAGCATATTAGGGAATCATGGTAGCAGGGTAGTACATAGTTAAGCAAATCCCATGAATATGTTCTGGAAACCTTCAACACTCAGCCAGACACAATAAAGTTTTATGTACTTTTCCCTGGTTTAGGATAATCTTAGAGTTCAAGAAAAAGACTATTGCGAGATTTTCCTCTAATTTATGAACAATTAACAACAACAACAACAGAAAACCAAACACATTTAATTCTTTTAAAAACCAAGATGTTAGTGTAAAAGTTTAAGTGAATTGTGAAATAAAAGACAGCCTTTGGTCCTAGATGCAGGGGTCATTCATGACTCTAAAATACCAAATGTATCCTCTTTCCCAACACAGCCCATATAGGCAAACCCAGCAGTCACTCTGGCTTCATTTTAATGATCTGCTATAAGAAAGACTCCCTCTCCTTCTCTCAACCCTAGTCTCTAATATCATCTAATGTTTTTCCTTGACCTAAAGCTAGGATGTCATACAGAGGGCATTGGAACAATGGACTGGGACCTACTTATGTGTGTGTTTAAAAGACTTTTAAATCAGCCTCAATCCTCATCTCTAAATGAATATCTTAGCCCATTTATGCTGCCATAACAAAATACTTGAGACTGTTCTAGAGGCTGGGAAGTCTAAGATGAAGGCACCAGCAAATTTAGTGTTTTGTGAGTGCTCTGGTGTCTGCTTCCAAGATGGTGACTTGAATGCTGTGCCTTCACACGGTGGAAAAAATGAAAGGGCAAAAAAAGAGCCCAAGCTAAATCCTTCCAGCCCTTTTATTAACACTAAATCATTCATGAGGGCATTGCCTTCATTACTTAATCACTTTCCCAAAAGGTCCTACCTCTAATCACTATGATGGGTATTAAATCCGCAGAAATTTTGGATGGGGCCCATCATTCAAACTGAAACATGGTGGTTACAACAATGCAATGAGCAATAATGTCAGTGAAGTTAAATAGTTTACCTACTGGATAATTTACTGACCTGGAGTGACTTTATTTCTGAGTGGAGGCATCACAGTGGAGGCATAAAGCATTTGTTGTTGTTGTTTGTTAGGTGCCATCGAGTCGGTATCCGACTCATAGCGACCCTCATAGGGTTTTAAATGGCTGACTGTTTCGGGATTGCCTTGGGAGTGGATTGCCAGGTCCTTCTCCAAAGCATTTGTAGATATATTCAAAAGAAGGGCTCTGGAGTGCATGCAGAGTGGGCTGTGATCACTCATTCCATAAATGTTTCTGAGTAACTGCCAGTACCAGGCATTGTCCTCTGTGTTGGGTGTATAATGGTGAGGGAAAATCAAACACAGAGTTTATAGTCTAGTGAGTAAGACTTTACTATATAACCAGAAAGAGGTAAAATTGAAACTGTGATAAAACAAAGGAGAGGAATATGGTGCTATGAAGATATGTAATGCAAGTCTAAGAAATGATGTATTATTAGAGTATATTTGCGTATGCTTGAATAGGGAGGAACACTGTCTACTGAGGACATATGAGGCCCTTTCTTGTCATTGAATTTGAGGTTGGATGATGTAAATTTGACTGTTTATCTATTCATCCCAGAATAATAGTTTCAGATCTCACTGATTTTGTGAACTTTTACCTAAACAGCTTCAGAATATTCTTTTAGGTTTGATGGCACCAATACATTCAAATAGAATGAGTTTGAAAAAAAAAAGCCATAAAATCTTAACTTAACACATAAAAATTTAATAGTAAGTTTTATAATTGGAATGAAGAAAGCATGCTCTGTTAGTAATTTTATAAGGGCAGGCAGTGTCTATAGTGGTCAGAATCACACTTTCAGGGCAGATGAAATCATTTTTGCCATTGACTAACAAATGAGTTAGATATTTTGCCTCAGGGCTTTTTCAAGATCAAAATCAAATTTTGATAATTCTAGATGCACTAGATTCTGCATACTTCCAATTATACATGAAATTTGAAGATGCTTGTGGGTAAGTTTTTTTAGGGGGTAGGAAATAAGAGAAATTTTGTTAAAACTTATTTTTAAGGGAGGAGATAGATTTCTTAAAGCAAATTTGTAGTAGCAAGACTAGTGGCAGTTTTTTTCTCCCTACCTTGCTGAAGAAGATGTATGGAATAAGGGAAGCTGTATATCTCATTGCAGTTACCTTAAAGTAAAAGAATCAAAGTCAACATACCATAGAGATACCTGCTTACCCATGTTCATTACAGCATTATTCACAATAGCCAAGCTATAGAATCAACCTAGGTGTCCATAAACAAATGAATGGATAAGGAAAATGTAGTCTATATACACCATGGAGTTTTATTTACCCATAAAGAAGAATGCAGTTATGACATTTGCAAGAAAATGGGTAGAACTAGGGACCATGATTTTAAGTAAAACAAGCAAGATCCAGAAAGACAAACATGACATATTTTCTCTCATGTATGGATGCTAGATTTCAGTATATCTTCAATATTTTAATATATATGTCATGATAGTAGAAGGGGGACTAGGTAGGGGCATAAAGAAGATTAAAGATAGGGGGAGGGGGCAATAAGAAAAGATAATGGAGGAAAGAGAGAGAAATATCACATTTTTCTCTCAAAGGCAAAATCTGGTATACACACATACACACACATGCATACACACTCAAGACATGCAAGCAGAAGGGAGACCATTGGTAGGGAGGGGAAGGGATCATGAGAGGGTAATGGGGAGGTGAACATGAGCAATGTACAGTGATGCATGTATGGAGATGTCATAATGAAACCATTAAGTTGTATACCAACTGAAACAATTACTAATAAAAAATGAAAAGTAAAAAAGAAGATAGCACTTCCATTTACAAATAATTCTGCATCTCATAGTTTCAGTAGAGTGGCATACTGATAACTGGGATTGATGTCACAGAGATTCTAATCACTTGTATAGTAATTTATATTTCACAAATAGGAGCTATGTTCTTGATCTTAGAGTATTGAGAAATGACACCAGAGGAAAGTTTAAAAATATCCTAATGTTATTCTCTTACAACCAGATGCAGCTTAAAAAAGGTAGCATTATGTACCAGGATGTTTTTGTTGTTGTTAGGTGCCGTGGAGTCGGTATCCGATTCATAGCAACCCTCACAGGGTTTTCAATGGCTGGCTATTTCGGGATAGCCTTGGGAGTGGATTGCCAGGTCCTTCTTCCATTTTTGCGGTGCTGGGAATTGAACTCGGGACCTCAGAGACTGCAGCGCAGTGCTCTACCCACTGAGCCAAATTCTAGCCCGCATGTACCAGGATAATAAAGTTTAAATAAGCTCATTGCATCTTAGTGGAACTAGAAATAGAAAGAGGTTCCAAATGCATTCAATTGTTAAAACTTGAATTTCTTGTATCTGTAAATAGATAGTTTTAATCCATTTGGTAAATTCTGGGTCACTATTTTTTCTAAAGGTATTTTCTGCTTCATTTGCTCTCTCTTCTTCTGAGCCTGGAATTACATGTATGATGTTGTTGTTGTTAGGTGCTGTCGAGTCGGTATCCGACTCATAGCGACCCTCTGTACAACAGGGGAAACACTATTGTCAGTGCTTCTCTGCTGTTCATAGGGTTTTCAACAGCAGATTGATTTTTGGGAGGGGGTTGCCAGGTCCTTCTCCCAAGCCTACAGCTTCTGGTGTTCACAGGCGGTCTCCCATCCAGGTACTAACCAGGCCTGACCCTGCTTAGCTTCCGAGATCTGACGGGATCGGATTCCACAGGGCTACGGCTGCAGGCATACATGTATGATAGCCTGCTCAATATTGCTCCACCGCTAACAGGGTCTCTTTTCTGTACACATCCTCAAACCTCTTTCATTCATTGATTTTTCTTCAAGTTCACTAACCTTTTCCTCTGCCAGCTCCAATTTCCTTTTAAGCCTGTCTTGTAAAATTTTTAATTGTGATATTGTACTTTTCACTTCTATAATTTCTGTGTTGTTCTTATAGTTTGCTTCTCTCTCTCAAGATTCTTCATTTGCTCATTCCTTATGGTCATGTTTTTCTTTAACTCCTTTAACATGTTTGTAATAGCTGCTTTAAAATTCGTGGCTGCTTACATCTAGGATATCTTGGGTCCTATTTTTAGTAATTGCTTCTTTTTTGTTGATTATAGACAACTTTTCCTGCTTAATCACATTTACATAGGTTTGATGTTATACCAAGCACTGAAGATGATACATTTTAGGGAGTCTTGGTTATAATGTTGTTTAGTAGATGTGGAGTTTTGTTTTGGCAGGCAGTTAAATCACTAGCTAATCCTTTTGTTCCTACCAGTCTTGGATTTGTTCTTTGTTGGGTTAAATCCAGTTCAGTTTTGAATTTAATCCTGAAGTGTGGTCAGTATTCTCTGATTTCAAGCTTAGTCTTAATGCATGACCTCTCTAGAGTTTGAATTGAGTGCCCAAGGTACTGAGCAAACTATTTATTCTAATTGCACAGGCCTGAATGATCTATATCTCCATCCCAGAAGTCTCTTTTAAAAAAATCCTAAACATATCTCCTTAAAAATCATGATTCCTAGCTGGGCTCTGTGGCATGTGCCTGTAAACCCAGCAATTTAAGAGGCAGAAACAGGACGATCTCAAGTTTGAGGCCATAAGCAGGCAACTTGCATAACTTAGCCAGACTCAAAAAGTAAAAAGTGGGCTGAGGGTGTAGCACTTGCAATGTATGTGTAAGGCCCTGGGTTCAACCCTTAAGTACTGACAATAAATAAATAAATAAATAAATAAATAAATAAAATCATAAAAATCATGGTTCAGCCCCCGAGTAGGCAACTTCTTCTAGAACTCATGGAATTTTACCCTCAAACCTAGACCTTGCCATGTTGGCAAAAAAATCTACAATGACTCTGTACTTTTCTATGAACCTCACTTTATCTTTGCAGCTCCTCCAATTAATTTACCCACCTAGAACTCAAATCATTTCTTCCTCAGCTCAGTGAGACTCCTGGCCTTGCTTCATGTGATTAGTTTCTCTCAAAGAAAATAGCCCTGTGCTATCTTAAATAGTTATCATATATGTTTTGTCCAGTTTTTAGAGGAGTCTCTGTTGTTGTTGTTGTTAGGTGCTGTCGAGTCGAGTCGAGTCCGACTCATAGCGACCCTCATAGGGTTTTCCATGGCTGATTGTTTTGGGATTGCCTTGGGAGTGGGTTGCCACGTCCTTCTCCCATTTTTGTGGTGCTGGGAATCAAACTCGGGACCTCAGAGCCTGAAGAGTGGTGCTCTACCAACTGAGCTAAATCCCAGCCCAGAGTAGTCTTTAGCAGGAGGCAAATCTGGTACCAATTATTTTGTAATGGCTGGAACCCAAAGCCTATCTATTTAAGTTGTTTTGCTTTAAACTGTACATAAACCATGATTTCCTGACAGTTTTCACATACTGAGACTTTGTCTATATCACTGTGAAGCAACT
This sequence comes from Pedetes capensis, assembly GCA_007922755.1. Classification (NCBI taxonomy): domain Eukaryota; kingdom Metazoa; phylum Chordata; class Mammalia; order Rodentia; family Pedetidae; genus Pedetes; species Pedetes capensis. Next base: position 21,711 of record VMDO01020126.1, on the reverse strand, counting down.
ACCTGAACAAAAAGTGAATGTGAAAAACTAAATCTCAGAACAATGAAAGGCACTGATTTCAAATAGTAAGTTTTGACTACTCTAATAAAGCGATGCTTCCTAATCTAAGAATGAAGAGAAGACCATTAGACAGTGTTTCCACTCAACAGGACTTTTAGGCACAATTAGTAAAACAACAAATACTTTCTAAAGATTTAAATTAATTTTCCCAAATTTAAATGATAACTTCACACATATGGCAATATCTCCATATCTATGTGATTCCACTTTTATTTCTAAGATAAAGAGTAAAAGAAGAGAAAACTTTCTCTCTCTCTCTGTCTCTCTCTCTGTCTGTTTCTGTCTCTCTGTCTCTGTCTCTGTCTCTTTCTCTCTCTCCTTTTCTTCTTGGAGATAGGGTCTTTCTATGTAGCCCAGGCTGGCCTCAAACTCCTAATCCTCCTGTCTCAGCCTCCTGAATGCTGGGCTTACAGATATGTGCGACCACACCTAGCCCCTGACTTTCTCTCTTATCTACTACCTTCCATCTACCTCTCTCTCCTCATCTCTCTCTGTAATGTTGAACCATTACTACATGTTAACTAATTTGCATATTATGTTATATTTAATCTTCATAGAAAAACCCTGAGGTTAAGTGACTTTCTCAATATTGCCTAGTGATAATCTTGGCTAAGCTAAGGATCAAATCCAGACATTCAGACTGCACAATACTTTGCTATAAATGATCCATTTAATAGGGAGGAGGTGGATGAATGTTTTTAGAGAAAGATATTGAATTCTGAAAAAAACCTTGCACTTTTGTGACTCAATTCTTGATGTCCCTTTCCCACCTGTGACAAGTGATAATTTGTGTGTCTATTAGTAGGGCTCTCCTCAATAGAATCTACAAAAATTTACCCCATATTGTATAAGAATGACTTAACATTATGTATAGGTGGAAAGAATCACATTGTTCAAGAAGGAAAGATAGCCACATCATCATTTATTGCTTGCTTGAGGTTATAATACCCCCCGATATGTCTAGTCTCCTGTGAAAATCTTTCATGAAGTTATATATGAAGTTATATATCATAAGAATATACTAGCTTAGATGCAAACATCTGTTCTAAAAGTTGTAGCTCCTTTCTTATTTGTCTTATCTTCTTATGCTTCCTCACCATCCTTATCCCATGGTTATATAGCTTGGTTCAACCTTATAACCTGTAATATCACTTACTTGCATATAAAACAAATGAACAAATAACACAGCATAATACACAGATAAAAAACCCATTGTACAATAACTTATTATTTTCCCATCAAATGAATCAAACAAGGTTGGAACACTAATTTATTTAGGGAGTTTTGTGCCAGCATTTTTCTGAAAAGGAGACCAATTCAGGGTTACTGGTATGTACCATAGCAAAAAAATATTCCCACTGCCTATATCCTATGGCTCAATGGTACCTAAGTGGATTGCATTCATTTTTAAGGTTGCTCTCATATTTTCAGCTTCTGTTTTTCTTTTGTGTTTTCCAGATTGTTTGCATCCTTTGATAGTTCTAAAATTCAATGGTAGAGAGAAAACAATGTTAGATTATTCCAGAAACTCAAGCTGAGGAAATAAATAAAAATGAAAACAAAAATCACAAGTAAGACTAATGCAAAGACAGAAGCTAATCTCAGATCTCTTTTAAATCCCCAAGTAGAGGAGAGTTCTTGGAACAATTTGCTGGTTAATATAATAAACAATGTGAAGTTTGTAAAAATATAAACTGTATGATTGCTATGGTTTGGATGTCATTTTTCTCTCAGAGATCCATGCACTGGAGGCTCCTTCCCCAGAGTGAATGTGTGGAGAGGGTGGAACCTATAAGAGGTAGAGCCTATTGTTGGTAGGTGCTATCAAGTCAGGCCTGACTCAGAGCAACCCTATATGTAATAGAATGAAATACTCCCCTATACCGTGCCAGGCACACAATCTTATTTTTATGTTTAAGCCCACTGTTGCAGATACTGTGCCAATCCATCTAGTTGAGGGTCTTCCATTTTTTGTTGACATGCCACTCTCCCAAACATGATGTCCTTCTTCAGGGATTGGTCTCTCCTGACAGCATGTCCATAATATGTCAGATGCAGTCTAGCCATCCTAGCTTCCAAGTAGCACTCTGGTTGCACTTCTAGGATGGATTTGTTGGTTGTTTTTTTTGCAGTCCATGGTATGTTCTATATTTGTGTCCAGCACCATAATTCAAAAACATCAATTTCTCTCTTGTCTCCCTTAGTCAAAGTCCAGCTTTCACAACAGTATGATGCTAGTGAAAATACCATGATATAAGTTGGACGCACCTTTGTCTTCAATGTGGCATCTTTACTTTTCAGCTTTCCCAGTGCAATGTGTCTTTTGATTTCTTGACTGCTGCCTCTGTGGGTGTTGACTATTGACCCAAGTCATGCAAAATGTTGGGCAACCTTGGGTTTTTCTCCATTTTTTCATGAAGCTGAGTACTAATCCAGTTGTAAGGATTTTTGTTTTGTTGATGTTGAGGTGCACTCCATACTGAAGGCTGTGTTCTTTGATCTTCATCAGTAAATGTTTCAGATCCTCCAGTTTCAGCAAACAGAGTGGTGTTATCTGCATAATGCAGGTTGTTAATGAGTCTTCCTCCAATCATAAGGCCACATTCTTCTTCATAATGTCCAGCTTCTTGATATTTGCTCAACAAAGAGATTGAATAGGTATTGTAAAAGGATATAGCCCTGACACACACCTTTCTTGACTTTATACCAGGCAGTGTGTCCTTGTTCTGTTCGAATGACTGCTTTCTCATAGATTCCTCATGGGTAAAATTAAGTGCTCTGGTATTCCCATTCTTCACAATGTCATCCATAATTTATTGTGACCCACATAGTCAAATGTCTTTGCATAGTCGATAAAACATAGATAGACATCTTTCTGGTATTTTCTGCTTTTGACTAATACCCATCTGACTTCAGCAATGATGTCTCTGGTTCCATACCATCTTCTGAATCTGGCTTGATTTTCTGGCAGTTCCCTGTCTATATAGTGCTGTAGTCACTTTTGAATGATCTTTAGCCAAATTTTACTTGTGTGTGATGTTAAAGATACCATCCAATAGTTTTCTCATTCCGTTGGATCCTCTTTCTTGGGATAGGCATAAATATGGATTTCTTTGAGTCAGTTGGCCAGGTAGCTGTTTTCCAAATCTCTTGGCATAAACAAGTGAGCAGCACCTCTAGTGCTGCATCTGTTTGTTCAAATATCTTTAATTAGTATTCCATCAATTTCCTGGAGCCTTATGTTTCACCAATTACTTCAAGGCAGTTTCTACTTTGTCCTTTAGTACCACTGGTTCCTGATCATATGCAACTTATTGAAATGGATGGTTATCTATTAATTCTTTTTGGTATAATGACTCTGTTTATTCCTTCCATCTTTTTTTGATGTTTCCTGAGTTGTTTAGTATTTTCCCTATAGAATTCTTCATTATTGCCACTCAAAGTTTCATTTTTTCTTCAGTTAGTTCATATGAAGTGAAGTCTGGTGCAAGACAATTTGGTCATGAGACTCTACCCTCCTGAATGGAATAATGCTGGCTCCCAGGAGTGGATCAGGTCTGGTAGAAATAGATTAGTTCTAATTAGAGTGGGCTGTTATAAAAAGAGGGAGCCTGACTCCATTATCTTGCTTCCTTGGTGGAACACCTATACTTTATGCACACAGCTGTTTCCTTCTCTGATTTGCTGCTGTGTTGTGACACTGGGACCCTATCCAGATCATCAGTACCATGCTATTTTGGACCTTCCAGTTACCATAATCATAAGCCAAATAAACTTCTTTTCTTTAAACATTATTGAGCATCAGGTATTTTGTTATATCTACATTAAAGAGACCAAAGCAAGGATACATCATTTTTCTTAAATTAGTTAATGGAACTATCATTAGTAGGGAGTTTTGTTCCAGTTATTTTTATAATTTTGTCTTGATTGGTTCTTTGATAATCACTTTCCACTGAAAGCAAAGGTATGATCTGATGCAACTTTAAAAGAATTTTGCCATTGGAGATTTTAAGAAGCAGAGGATATGATTTATCCTTCCAAATGAACCTCTTACACAGTTGGGGCCAATTCTTCTACTGCTTTTCATATTTCCCCATAGTTCTCAGAATCAGCTGCTGTATCCAACTGATAGTTAATAACTGTCTGTTGACAGACTTTCAGACTTAGAAATGTAGAATACCTTGAGATCAACAGGGATTATGCACAATGGCAGGAAAATCTCAGAAAAAGAGATCTTTTACTTGTTCAGTTTGGTGTCTTTTATTTTTCAGTATGTTCTTTTTTTCAGAAGAAACTATTTTAACTTCAATCTAGTTTACTATGTACTTTGAAGAGACATTTTATAAGTATGATAAAAGTATGCACTTCAGATAGTAAATTCTGTTAGTCATTTCCTTTTAAATAATTTTATACTTGTCCTTGGCATGTGAAGATATCTGAATGCATTTTAGATGCTAGTTAAATTCATTTTATCTTGGTGAATGAGATGCTTCTGAGATATGTATCTTTATAAATATGACAGACATCTCTTATATTGAGGGGACTTTTCTCTAGTTAAAACTCCATTGTGCAAAGAAGATTCTGCAGATTTTCAATGGGTTTTGAATATTCATCTGCATATGTATTTTTAATATTCTTTTGGGGAGCTTAATGTAGTAGGGTACAAGGAAAATTATTTTTTCTTTCAAGAGACACTGAATTGCAGAAAAACAAATCAATTGAGAGTAACATCATTAAAAACCAGCTCAGTTTTATACTCATTTGTTTGTTGTTGTTGTTATTAGGTGCCATTGAGTTGGATCAAACTCATAGTAACTCTATGTACACAGAAGGAGACACTCCCTGACACTGTGCAATACCTGGTACTATGCCAGTGCTTCTCTGCTATTCATAGGGTTTTCAATGTCAAATTGTTTTAGGATTGGGCTGCCAGAGTCCTTTTCCTAAGCCTACCTGAAATTCCCAGATATTCTCCCATCCTAGTACTAACCCTGCTTAGCTTCTGAGATCTAATGGGATCAGATGTCAGGGTGGTACAGCTGCAGGCTCTATACTCATTAGCTCCACAAAACCAAAAAAGCATAAAGTTATTAATAAATACAAGAATAAAAATACTTATTTCCCATATCCAGTAAAGAGAGAGAAGCAGGAGGGCCAGAAGGAGGATGGAGAGAAGAGAATAAAGGCTTTGGGTCTTCCTTAGAGTTTTTAAAAAATTTCTATTTACATAGCCCCAGCAAAGACAAAGTGAATGATGATAGCTCTAGAGGCTTTCCATCCTGACTCAAAGTTTGTATGGGACACTAAATTATATAATTGGTTTTCTTTGCTAGTTAAATAACCTAATTCTCATCCCCAAGTTTTCTAACACAATTGATGTTGGAAGGCAATGAACTGTGTTTACTGTATGAATCTGGATACTCTCTATCATTATTTCTTGTACCCTTGTACAACAATAATAATGTAATTTGAAAACATGGTGCTGTAACACCTTATATAAATATTATTACAGTGAATTTTAATAATCTATTTTCACACTGTTTCCATTACACACCAAGCTCCTTGAGATCAGGGCCTGGATCTCATTTTTCTGTGCATTTTCTGAGGCTAGTTTAGTCCCTGGAAAACATTAATTAGCATTTGTTATTGTTTTGCTAAATGAAGTTAAATCAGTGCATGTCTTACATGTGGACTGTGAAAAGTATGTTCAGGCTGGAAGCATCTTTGAGAAAAATGACTGTTTTAGTTTGGATCTTGAAGGACTATGTGTTAAAGGCTTGGTTCCTAGGTGGTGCTATTGGAAGGTGTTGGAAACTTTGAGATGTGGAACCTAGTGGGAGGACTTTAGGTCATTGGAGACGAGCCCTTGAAGGGGATAGTGGGGCCCTGGACCTTTCTTCTTCCTCTCTTTTTCTTCATGGGTATGAGATGAGTGGTTCTCTTCTACCTGCTATGATGGCCCGCCTAAAGCATTAGGCCAACCAATCATGGGCAAGAACCTTTAAAAGTATGAGCCAAAATAAATGTGTTCTCTTTATAAGGTGATTATCTCAGGTATTTTGTTATAGTGGTGGGAATCTAACTAATACAATGACTTTGGTGATAATTGTTCAACAATCTGTCCTAATTTACTTTATAAGATATGCTGAGGCTTAAATGGAAGAAGCAAGGTTGGAACAGTTGTGAGCAGGAAGTTAGCTTGAGTGAACATGCTCTCTTGGAGCAGTTCTCAAGATATAGTAGACTATGGGGGCCACAATGTGAACAAAAGAGCTTTGTCTTATCTTCATATTTTATTGAAAATGTCACAAAAATCTATAGAGTTCGTAAAAAATTCCAAAGGTATCTTATTCTAGAGATGCCATAAAATTATCACGTACTGAACAGTACAAACAACAGAATTAATTTTCTTTGGAGGCTAGGAATCCAAGATGACAGTGTTGGATGGGTTGGCTTCTCCTGAGGCTACCCTTCTATCTGGCAGATGGCTCATTCCTTGCTTTGCCCTCACATGGTCTTTCCTCTGAGCATACCTCATGGCTTTTCCTCTTCTTGTAAGGACACCTGTTGGATTAGGACCCCACTTATATGATCTCATTTAATCTTAACTACATTCATAAAGGCTCTATCTGCAACTATAGTTACATTGGAGTTAGGTCTTCAACATATGAATTTTAGGGAGATAAAACCTAATCTGTAACAAAGAGGTTACTCAGAGCTCATTACAAATAAGCTGTGAATTGAGTTGTTAAGAGCTATTATGCTCCTTTACTTAAGCTTCCTCCAGAGCCCAGTTTGCATTCTTCTGTGACACCTGGCAGCCTGTATATCTGTGTACTTGTGGCACCTGTGTTTTTGCCAATACAGTCTCAATAATCCCATCTTTGTGAGTTTGTCAGTCATATTGCCTCATTCTACACTGGCTGGCATGTGACCTGGCCAGGCTGGCATGATCTTGTGATACACTAGGAAATATATATTTGGTTGTCTCCAGTCACTGGCACAAGAGCTTCTGAAACGCTTGGAATTTCCTGAGTGGTGGGGGTGAGAAGCACATATTTTGGTATCTGTAAGTCTCTTAACCATCCCTGAATTTATGCTAATGAGGGGCTCTTGGTGCAGCTCTAGATAGCTTCAGAATAAGGGTTGGTTGCCACAGGAATTAATAATGTGATTAAAGGTAGACCTTTCAGTCCCATCCCTGAAGACTGGGGAGGGGGTTAGAGATGGAATCAATCATCAATCGCCAAAGGCTTAGTCAATAATGCACACATAATGGGTCCTCTATAAAACTCTCAAAGTAACAGGGTATATAGGGCTTCTAGGTTGGTGATCATGTCAATGTGCTGGGAGCGTGGTGTGCCCAGATGGGACAGGAGCTCCATGTCTTCCCTACCTCCCCACCCTTGTCTTACTTTTCTCTTGCAGTTGACTATTTCTGAGTTGCAGTCTTCATAGAAACTGGCAATAGCAGGTAGAGTGCTGTCCTGAGTTCTATGAGCCACTCAAGATATGATCAGACGTGAAGAGGGGGTGTGACTTCACAGTGGCCAGTCGGAAGCACAAGTGGCCCAGGTTTGTGATTAGCATCTGGTGGCTTTGTGTGACCTGGCCCTGAACCTGGGGAGTCTAAGCCAACTCTGAGTAGCTAGTGTCAGAATTGAATAGTAGGACCCACCTGGCTGAATTCTGGAGAGTGGAGAATTGGTTGGTGTGAGGTCAAAAAAGAATCCCACATGTTTGGTGCCAGAAGTGGTGTTGTAAAAAATAACTCAGGCTGGCTAGACAATGTCTTCCTGAATTTTCACTGTTTTTATGTAGTGAGCCAAAATAAAATGCTGCATGTGTTATCCCGCTGGATAGTAGCCATTCTTTCCTGCTGCTTGCCTTCACCATTTCCTGGGTTTCCAAAACACATTGAGTTTTCTCTCATTCCCCTTTTAATAAATTCCCTCCCTCCCTCCTTCTGGAAGATGGTGGTTGAAGTTACCTAGAATTTGTTTCTGTTGCTTGAAACAATAATAACAATATTTTTTTTGTAGTTAACATGGTGTGTATCATTGTTGCAAAACTCTGGTCTTCTACATGTGAAAACAATTGGCTGGAAATTCTAAAATTAGGAACAAAATTCTTTGTTCCAACTTGGTGTTGGATGAGTCATGGTGTTCTGTGGCTGCAGTTACATAAAAGAAGAAATAGGTAGACTTTTGGGGGTTTTCATTGGTCATTTTGGAAAATTCTTGTATTGTCATTTTTAATGCATCTGGTTCCATTCTTAATTCTTAATTCTCATTGTTATTTTTATGAACATGGTACAGATATGAGGGTCATGGGGGTCTTTTCCTCTGCCAAAGTAGGACTTGGATCAAAAAGTCTGAGTATCCCTGTCCAAGAGAGATGGTCTACTAAGTTCCTGTCCTTTTGGAAACTGACCCTGAATATATTTAAGCAGCAAAGGAGTGCACCACTTTCTATACAAATACTCATAAAGTAAAGAAAGCAAGAAAGCAGGTGTAAAACCAATCTTCTGCTTAATGAGTAACCAACCTTTCTGGGGACAATAATAGCCAAGGTGTTTAGAAGAGGAGCTGCACAGATGTCATCTTCTTTATTTTGATTTAGGAAAAGACAGGGAGAGCATAAAAGCCCTCACAGAGGCTTTGCTTCTCTAACTGTGGCAAGGGTCACAGTCTTAACCAGTCAGGGCCAAGTATTGGCTGAAGAGAGAGCAGATTTTTTTGAGCTCTCTGGAAGCACAGGACTGGCAAAGGTATATGTAATGGCAGGGAATGCCAGCATGGGCAGAGCTTCAAAGAGAATTGGAAATCAACAGTACTTTTTACAAATAAAATGGAGAAATAGAAGAAGTTTTGGTGTTGGGAGCGTGTAAACTCCAAAACTGTATTTCATTTATTATAGTTAAAATTTTTCCCTTTTTCTCTTAATTTTATTTTTAATATAATAGAGTAATCCTGCATAAATTACTTTATGGAATGATTTTGTCAAATTCTTGACTATAGATTGAGTGATGATACTACCCACAGTCCTTAAGCAGGTGACAGATTCCTAGGTTTAGAAAGGGTGTGTGTGTGTGTGTGTGTGTGTGTGTGTGTGTGTGTGTCTGGTGGTGGCAACTTGAGAGTACCTTAACCTACACAGATTGTAACAAAGGGACAAAGGTTGGGATTGATGATCATATTATCTTTGACCTTTGGATAGTTCCTTCTGCTGAAAGCTGTCCTCTCAATGCTGGATATTAGCTTTTCTTCTTCTACTTTTAAATTCCAAATGATATTTTCACAGTAAATATTTTCCATGGAATTGTAAAGACTTTGCTCTTGTACCAAGTAAGGCTTAAATTTTAGCAATTTGCTTTTGAATCCAGAATCCTTAGAAAGGTGAAAAGCTTTAGAATAGACTTAGTGATAGGCAATTTTTGTCCTTTGAAAAAGTAAGGGCTATATATATATATCTGTATCTGAAAACTAAATTTCAAAACCCAAGCCTTTTTCTTCCTTCAAATACTTTTTTTTGGTGTTCTACTTGAGTTTATGTCTTGCCATTCTCAATCCTGTCCAATAATTTTGGAAATACCTAATTCACTGAATTAAAGTATAATCTACTTGAGATACCTGAAATGGCTTCCATTTTCCTATACAAACCTTGACTGATAAAGTGATTATATAAGCATAACATAGGATACAGAAAGAGGAGGCTGGACATCTAAGACAGACTTATCTTAATTTTTAATTTTGTCTAGGGCCTCTATGTTTGCTTTGCACTAGAAGGGGACTAACTATGTGTGCAAAACATTTGAGAAGGGTGCACACACAGCTAACCCTGAACCCATACTTACATGTCCCATTGCAATTTGACATCTATAGACCCAGGTTATGTTAGTCTTTAGTTTCTTCCCTGCAGGATAAATGAAATTAAGTTTTTCCTGGAAGATTCTCCAGACTTGTATGAGAAACTAGAAACATTTAGACACTTTTAGTCTATTTCAGTACTTCCTTCATTGGAGCTGGGGTGATGTGAGGATCTGTTTATTAAAATAACAGAGTGCAGGGTGGTCAAGGTGGGTTCCAGGCTTGAGGAGACAGAATGGGTTGATGAGTTGCCCACTGTTATCATACCATGCTCATTCTTCCAGAAGTTGTTCATGCAGTCAAAGAGGATCACTCTCCAATGCTATAAATAATAAGTTATTTACCTATTTATACTTCCTATCCCTCCTTTATGCTGTTGTAAACTTCTTGATATGAGGTACATTGGATGCTTTGTTCACTGCTGTCCTTGGTAAATAATATGCCCTTCTCTATTCAAATCATTCAACAACTAAATATTGGATGCATACTGTGACACAGCACTGGGCTCTGCTCAAGGGTATAGTAATGAAAAGATTGAGCTTCATAAGTTCATTGGTGGTAATAAGGGGAAAATAAATCTTCTTTAGCAAGACATCTTTTCTGGAGTTTGACTTTGAAACACCATCCTTTAACCATATACGATGTGTAATAACACGGTTGGAGACTGATAGGGTGGCAGATCCAGCTTTTATTTTACCTGTTAAAGAAGATTTATAGAGCGCTCAGAGGGGCTCATCAGCTAAACATTTTGATTTTATTCTAATTGGAAAAGAGAATTTAATTTTCCTGACAATTATAAGGGAACAAAGTATGCACTTAAATTGAAATTAAAAAGTAAAATAAGTAAGCTAGTTTAGTTCATTGTCATATTGTAGCTTCTCTCTGATACTTTGCATTATATGATCTTATTGATAATCTCATTGATCACATTAAAATCTATGTTTTATTATAATAAGAACAGTATGCTATGTATTCAGATAAATCAATTTAAAAGAAAAACAGCTGATATTTGTGAAAAGATTGAGCTCTTTATTTTGAGGGGGATTTTAAAAATGGGTCACTTTATTCATTTTTTTCATATTGATGGAATACAGGTCATTGGAGTCTAGCTTTGTTTAGCTCTTCTTGGACCATTTTGACAAAATGATAAAGAACCTAATTACTAGAATGCTTAGCTGACAAAGATGGGGGAGTCATCTTCTCGAAAATTATCCTTTCAGGTGTATTGAGGGCCCACCCATTTCTAGATTTGTCATTTCTCCTTCTTAGAGCCTGGATGAGGGGATGTGTATTTGGGGCAACAGGGGTCCTGATTAGTCCCTAGTGTGGGGGTTGGGGGCCAACAAACTCTGTGCTTGGCGTTGGTTTTCTTGAGCAAATGCTTCATAATGGCAGGGGGATTATCTCAGAAACTCTGGGTTTATTGAAACAGTGAATGAAAGCTTAGAGCACTTGGCATCCTGACCTTTCTCAGCTTTGGTTTCTATCTGCTAGTGCCTGAATTTCAAGTGTGATCTATATAGATAATCATGGTACCTCATCTTTTCTCAGCTTCATTTTCTGCATCTGTGACTTGGAGATTCTTATATTGTCACCTTCACAGGATTGAAATGAACAGGATTGAATAAATGAGATAATCCCTGAAAGGGAACATAAATGGTAAACATTTAATCCCTGAAAGGGATTAAATGAAGGATCTAGCATATAGTGAGGACTCATTGAATGTTATCCATTATTAATATGGCTGGAGTGCAACCCCCTTATTCAGAGACATGGAGACTGACATCCAGAGGGACAAAATGACTTCACAGTGGCCACACAGAACCAGAACTATGACTTATTTCTTGTGGCTCCTAACCCTGTTCACCTTCCCTTATACAGATACCAAAAGTTCTGCTGGTGTTTTCTAGAAGTCACAGGAATTTATTGTCCCAGCATCCAAGCCACGAATCCCACAACTCTTCTACTGCTTAGGTGTAAAAATTCCATCCCAGAATGAGCTCACATTTCTGGCTACATAAAGATGGTTAGTTCACCTTACCTAGCTTCACTTTGGTAACTGCGGAATCATCTCTTCATTCCTAGAAGAGAACATCTTTATTCTGCATTCTGTATTTCTTTCCCTGTCCCAGTGAATTTCCACACTGGCCAGCTTTCTGAGAGCTTCTTTCCCGGACTCTTTAGAAATTGGTGTCCCTCAGATTTTCCTTCTTCTTTTTTAAAAATCATATATGTTCTCCTTGGTTGATCACATACATTCTTTTGGGTGTAAGTAGCTAACTCTGTCCAAATCTACATCTCCAGGTTTGATTTCATGCCTCATTTCTCCAAGTTCTAGCCTGATATATTCAGCTACCTGCTGGCTGTTTTTACTTGAATATTTGTGGCAGAAAGAGACCAGATGCTTATTTAACCCTGCTCCTCTTCTTGGGCACACAAGAAGACTGTATTTTCTAGCCTCTTGGGCATTTAGTTTGAGACCAAATGAATGAGCGCTTGCCCTGGATTAATCTGAGGTTCACTGGTTCTGCACACCTTTCCTCTGTGCTCAGGCTGGAAGCAAAGCTAAGGTGGCAGATTGATGATACAGGAGGAGCCTGGACCCTGAGTCACTCTCTGAAGGACAGCTTTCTAGGAGAGCTGTCCAAACTTCCCTGGACTACAACAGGAAACAAGGAATACAAGTTGAAATCACTGAGATTTGGGGACAATTTGTCGCCACAGTAAAGCTTGACCTTTCTTTACTAATACAGCGGCCCTCAGGCAACCTCCAGCTCTTTATGTAGTCTATTTTCCACCTAAGTGAATGGCATCACCCTCTATTCAGTCACCAGACTCACAGCCTCTAGTCCCCAACCAAAAGTCCAATGAATAACCAAGCCTTGTGGATTTTAACTTTCATATTTTTCTTGGAATTATCTCTTTTTTAATTAAAATATTTTTAATTTTTTTATAGAATGATTATACTGCTTCAGGCTCCTGGTATTTCTTACCAGCTTGTTGACTTGAATTAATTTAAAAGAAGCTAGGAAATCATCCTATTATAATAGTTGGTCATTATTAAAAGTCATCCCCTGCATTAGAGCATATGGTCACAACGTAACAATGCAGTTGATGTTTGGAAGGAAGGAAATTTCCAGATCATTGGTGAAGGAAGTGGAGGGCTCCCTGGCCTATGCTCTGTGCCTATGAGTCTCATATACAAAGAAAAAAAGGACCCCTCACAATGCACAGATGGACAATGATGCTTAATGCAATTAGCTACGGACACCTGGATACTTCTTAACTACTGTCTTCCACTTCATCTTTTCATCGGCTCACACATGCTTTTGATAAAGGGTCATGAGGCCAGCTGCTTACTGAGCGCCGATCAAAGCTGGAGCGATAGTCTGGCAGGGGTCTTCTTGCTAAGCTTAACCTTACCTGGGAGAGTCACTTAGCTCAAAACATTTCTAATCACCTGTGATCCCTCCTTACGTCTCCTGCAGAGTGTGGGACTGTAGCTGACAGCTCCCACACTCCCTTCTCTGTTCAGTGATGTTCCCTTTAGAAAAGCAGCTCTTGTTTTCTTTTTTTTTTTTTTAAACCAACCCAGATTTCTTCTCCCACAAAAAATGAGTCCCTCCTTGGGCCAGCCACTCTCATTCAGAAGCCCCTCCTGAGAGGGCAGTAGGCAGAGGTCCTTTCACTTCTTCATTTCTGGGGCAGCTTTCACTCCTCCAAACCTCAGCGTGCACTGCCTTTTGTCAACTGAAATAACTCTGAGAGGGAGGCATTTCTTTGGGAAGAGGAGAGCTCTGCAGTGAGAACATGAGTTATACAGTGAAGTAGGAGCAGATTCGCAGGTCAAGGGGAGGGGAAGTGTCTAAAGATGAAATGGGGAGGTTGGCATAAGATATCATGAAACAATAATCCTTGGCTACAAGGATTAGTAACAAGTCCAAGGGTGAACAGACAGTTCTGGGCAGGTGTCCTTGCAGAAGTATTTGTGTGTGTGTGTATGTGTGTATATGTGTGTTTATGTGTGTGTATATACATGTGTATGTGAGTGTGTGTGTGTGTGTGTGTGTGTGTGTGTGTGTGTGTGTGTGTAATGTGATGACCTTTGGGCAAGGTTGTGGTTCTGGTCATCTTTTGTGAATAGTTCTTGTTATCAGGCATATAGGTCTAAGGTCCTCTCCTACATAAACTCCTGGATTTATTTGTTAATTTTGGTTAGGCTTTGACCAAAGCAACTCCATTTTGATCCTGACAGTTTTCACACTTTGGATATTTATTTTTTTGTGGCATTTAGAAGTTGAACCTGGAGCCTCTCTCCTACTTGCAAGTGCTCTACCACTGGGCTGCACCCCTAGCCAATTTTAAATATTTTTATTTTGAGATGGGATCTCCCTAAGTTATGCAGGCTGTCTCTGGCCTCAAACTTGGAATCCTCCTGCCTCCACCTCCTGAGTCACTGGGATTACAAGCATGTACCACCGTGCCTGACTTCATACTTTGGTCATAAAAAATGAAAATAAACCCAGGTTTAAAAATGGATTTCTCCTTTAAATAATTGCTTAGTAGACCATAACTTTGGTTCTCCTTGAAAACTAAAAAGATCCTATTAAAACCTGGAACGGTATCAAGGAACACAGAAGCAATTTTGAGGCGTCTGGATATTTTTGTGGTGGGTTTTATAGGAAAGCTGTATCAGAATTCAGTGACTGAATTTGCTTTGCTCTCAGGGAGGCACTTGGAGACCATCTCTTTGTCTAGAACCATTTCCTGTGGAAGGATAAAGTCCATCGCACTAGTTGTTCTTATCCTTAGCCTCCTTTTGGACCTTTTTCTCCCTGATTGCTTCCTACCTCAAGGCTGGTCCTTAACTTGGTCCCTGTGTGAGGTCTAAAGTCTCATCATAGATCTCCTTACTTCTAGCTAAACTGGCTAGACACAGACAGGTAGTGATGGCGTCTATACTTCCATGACATGAGAGTCATTCGGGGTCCTCTTCTAAGAGAATTTGACTTTAAAACACTGTTACCAATTGGAAAACATGAGATTTTTCCCCTTAGTGAAATTTGAGGTGAGCTGAGTGTAGGGATGTGAGGATTTTTAAAGGAAGAATGTTCTCTCTGAAATCCTTCCATAACCCATAACCTTATGCAGGTGGAGCTTCTTTGCTTAGTGTGAAGCTGGCTCATGAAGCATCTCATTATCTGTTGCAGGGAAACAGACACAGGGCTATCTTTCATCTGCTGAGGATTCCCCATATGTGGATAGAGCAATGACTTAAAAGCTGAGAACATAAATGGTAAAGCAGTTCTCGGTTTTCTTCTTTTCCACCAGAGGTGCAGCCAGGTGCTTTCTTCCCTCCACACCTTTGGACATACCATTACCTACTTCCAGGAACGCCTTCCTTCCCTTCCATCCATCCTTCAAGAGGGGCTCCCCTCACAAGGCTCTCCAGGCACCTCTTCTCTCCAGGTGCAGTTGCTTCTTTTCTTTCTTTGTACCTTGACTACAACGCTTTGCATTTTTGCAATCTGTAGCACCCTCAGGCATAATAAAGTCCTGACATTTTGCAGCATTCAGTGAAATGGGCTATTTGAGTCTTTTTATAAGCTCTCTTGATCATTGCAGTAAGATGGGTCCCCCTAGTTTAGATTTCTGTCCATATGATGATATCTAAAAGGGGCTCTTTGTCTTGGGATTTTATGAAGATAATAAAAATGTTAGCTGCCTAAACTTATTTTTGAAGCAGTATGGGGTATAAATAAGCAAATAATAATTCAACCCATGCTGGCAAACAGGAAATGTGTGGAGTTAGAAGGCAAAATGATTTATGAATAAGGAATTATACATTATGTATGGGGGATTCTGATATTGCCCAATTTTCTCCTCACTAAGAATTGATGGGGCTGGGATTTAGCTCAGTTGGTAGAGTGCCACTCTGCACTCTCTGAGACCCCAGGTTTCTTCCCCAGCACCACAAAAACAGGAAGACTTGGTAACCCACTCCTGAAATAATCTTGAGAACAATCATCCATCGAAAACCCCATGAATAACAGAGAAGCACTGACATAGTGCCTGGCATGGCACAGTGTTGGGGGGGTGTTAGGTTCTGTGGTACTAGGTTCACTATGCGTCAAACCTGACTCGACAGTGCCTCACAACAACAAGGAATTGATAAAATACGTAGTAGTGTGGCCAACAGAAGGTTTCTGCTCTGTGCTGGGTGTCTGCCTCCCTCTCCTTTTGTATCATCTAAGTTCTGCTGGCTCTTGGATCCTTTCTGCATGTACCTTGAGGTTTTGATCTCACCTCTACACTAAGATGTTGATGTCTGCTTCCAGAATTCTTAATGCTGTTTGCAGAAAATCCCTAGTCCTTGATTTTTCATTTGTTCTGCTGTTCTGCAAAATCATCCTACTTTTCCCTTTTCTGCAGAGGTAGGAAATCCCCTTTCCATGTCTTTATGTTAAAGGAGTACCTTATTGATTGGACTCTGAGCTGAAACTGGATTCTCCCTTGAGATGCTGATATGGAAGCCAGGGACACCCTCACTTCTTATCCTTCCTCAGGAGACATGGAGGTGCAGCTGCCAAGGGTGTTACTGCTGAGCCATGCAACACCAAATCTCCAGTGGGACCTATCCCATGGTGGCGATTGTCTGTGCCTTATCTCCTCTACTAGATTTCTAGTTACAGTCTAGATTACTACTAGACTGTAACCTCTTGAATATGCCAACAGTATCTCATTCAATTTGTACCCTCCAGGGCTCCGAGCAGTGTTGCATAGGGTAGAGGCTCATGAAGTGCTTAAAGGATTGGATTGCATTAGCTATTGCTCTGAGTGCACAAAAAGGGGTGCTGGAACTCTGAAGAGCCTTAATTCACCTCATGGGGCTACCTGGAGATACTGTCAGAGTTGGTTTATATACACTGCCTCTCCACGGGTAAAGTCAATGCCAATTAATGCTGAGCTTCTGCAGCAGAGAGAAAACACATTTTCACCTACAGACTGATCAGTTCCTTTTCTGCTGTATATCTAAGTGATCATAAGGCAAGAAGACCCCTGGGATTCTATTCTATTTAGGCAAAGGCAGGTGTGCTGGGGAGCTTTGTATTTGTACACAAACAGAGAGATCAGGGCTTATTTTTGCAATTACTTGCAAAGGCTGCCCATGTTTTTCAGCATGTAAATTAGGACTTGAAGGAAAACATCTAATTGCATTTCGCTCCAACTAATTGCCAACTCAAAATTTTAGATTAGTGTGCACACCATACTTAATTTTTTGTTGCTGTTATTAATAACACACTTAGCTGGGTAAGAGGAGAAATAACGAGATGGAATTAAAGACTTGACGGCCGCCCCACTAAGGAAATGCTTTGGGTAACGTGGTATGGAACTGATGAGAGATGTGTGAAAGCCATGGCTAAAATTCCAGACAAAGATTGCCTGGGTATTGTGCTCCTGTGTTAGTTTCGTGGTCAAGGTTAGAGAGGAAATAATAGATGACATTTGGAGTCATTGCTCATGTTCCGCCACAAGGAGGGGCCGTGGTTACAATCATGGATGTGTCCTTGACTTGTGTTATACCAGTAGCCTTTCCTGCATGGAAAACAAGACCTACTTAAAAGGCCTTCTTAAAAAATGTGCCTCATGTCCAGAGAGAAAGAACAGTATGGTCTTCTGTGAGTACTATAAACATACTGTGATATCCTTATGTTATTAAATGAACATCACAAAGCATGACAGAATCACAGTCATACACACAAAATAAGGATATGCTACAATGTTGACTCGAAATGAAAAAAGAGAAGCTTTTTCACATGTTGTCACGGAAAGGTAACTGGCAGCTTCAGAATTCTCTTTTTCTCAGCAAGAGTTATTCTCCAAAGGACACAATGAACTTTTTGTCCTTCCAAACACAGAAGTCAAAAAAACTCTATCCTTGAAGCTCAATTTAGCAACAGCAAGTTTGCAAATCTATTTACCACCAAGAAGACTTAATTCAAAGATAGTTAGTTTTGGGTTGCTAAACGAAGGGGCAGAAAGAGATGGGATGGACTTTGGAAAAGTGTATGCATAAGTAATGTGCTCTCTTCCCAGCAACCCCCTGCATTCACCCTCTACCATTCTTTAATGGGTACATATCTGTGCCAGGCATGGTGCTATATGCAGCAGCTACCCAAGCAATGATACTCAGGAAGATTTCTATCATTGTTGAATTTCCATACTGGGCGGGGAGCAGTTGCTAAAAAATTGACTGTTATATATCTATATATAACTTATATATCTATAAATATATAGATTGTGGTGTCATGAAAGAAAAATACAGGGGGTGATTAAGACCACAAGATTTGTAACTACTGGAATGGGTGAAGCTTAGGAAAGCCTTTCCCAACAAATGACATTTAAGCGGAATCTTATAGGATGAGTAGTGTTTATACAAAGTAGGGAGAATAGATCTTTCCAGACAGATGGAAGGACAGATGTGAAGGCTCTGCAGTTGACACACTGGAGGGAGTGGAAAATAGCTCCTGGGGTTGGAATTTGAGGAGTGAATGACTTGAAATGAACTGGGAAGGTTGGCAGAGGCAGGACCATGCAGAGCCCTGTAGGCCAGGGTGTTGTTAGGTGTCACTGAGTTGGGGTCCGACTCATAGAGACCCTGCATACAACAGGTGAAACAGTATTGTTAGTGCTTCTCTGGTATTCATAGGGTTTTCAATGGCTGCTTGTTTTTTGGGAGTGTGTTGCTGCATCCTTCTTCCAAACTTACAGCACCTGGTATTCCCAGGTGGTCTCCCATCCAAGTACTAATCAGGCCTGACCCTGCTTAGCTTCTGAGGTCTGATGGGATCAGATGCCATGGTGGTACCGCTGCAGGTGTAGGCCAGGGTAGGGAGGTTAGATACTTATCCTTAAAGCAACATATAGCTGCTGAATTGTAGAAGGGAGGTGATACAAGCAATTTAAAGAGGTCTCAATGTAGAAGAAGGATGGCAAGAATAAAAGCCAGGTGACCAGCTGGGAGGAAATCTCTATGGGATCATTGAATGAGCTCGTCATTTGTCCATTCCTTCTCAAATCTATTCTCTACCCTCATCGCATAAAATGAAGTCTATTTCCCTACCTCCATGATCAAGATGCTTTTATGTGGGTTGAACCAGTGGGAGACTCGGAGATGGGGAGAATGGGGAGGTAGAAGAAAGGAGAAGCTAAGATCTTTCCCCTTGTCTCTCCCTGGTCGGTAGGGGGTCTCTAGCAATGCCACTCGTCTGTGGTGTCAGCTGCTCCTGGACCGACACACTGGGCAGTCTCATTGTCTGCAAGGTGCTTTTCTGCAGGGCTTCTGTTTCCACTTGGCTTTTTCAGTTCTTGAACTCTGGCAATACCTCCTGCTTCCCCAGGTGACAGTGGCTCCCTGCCGATGCTAATGTCTGGGTTGTATCTTCATTCCCTGCTTGGCTTTTCAGCTCTTCTAACACATTTGTAATTAACTCTCTTTATTAAGCTCTCTATTCAGGGATTATGCCAGCAGCGGTAGCCCTGTGGCATCTGATCCCGTCAGATCTCGGAAGCTAAGCAGGGTCGGGCCTGGTTAGTACCTGGATGGGAGACCATCTGGGAACACCAGAAGCTGTAGGCTTGGGAGAAGGACCTGGCAACCCCCTCCCAAAAATCAATCTGCAGTTGAAAACCCTATAAGCAGCAGAGAAGCACTGACAATAGTGTTTCCCCTGCTGTACAGAGGGTCGCTATGAGTCGGATACCGACTCGACGGCACCTAACAACAACAAATCAGGGATTCGACTTTATTTTCCTGACTGGGTCCTAACATACAATGAGCAACTATGGTAGCTTAAACCCTGGACAACAACATTGAAGAAAAAATGTATGGATTGGAGATAACTTTTGGAATTCTGTGGGAATTGAGTGAAGACAGTGAAGAAATGAGATAGGTCTGCAAGCTCTATGTAGAGTTTTCTAGCATCCCGAGCAGGATTAATTAATCTCTGGCCAAATTTAGCTGGCATGGACTTGACTAAGGAAAACAAATGGCCAGTGCTTGACCTCCTGTACACCATGGACATGCCCTGAAGCCTCATTAGTGTTCCTGAGGTGCCCAATAATTGGAGTTAAGCTGATATGCCACCCACACACTCCCACCTTTACATTCTAATTTCTAAAGCTGAGGTCTGGATGATTTTCCTGGGACTACAGAACAAAATTTGAATAAAACACTATGTAAGAGTATGTATTTAGCATAAGGAAAGGTTGATTTTCCTTTGTTAAGGAATGATATTTTCCCCAACTATTTTCTAGCTCATCTTTCCTAAAAAGAAAAAAAAAAAGATCAATAGCCTTTCTTATTTCTTTTACTTTTTAAAAGCAGACTGTTCTAGGAGTTGCCATGGGTTCTTCTGACCTTGGCTTCGCCTTGGACCTTTGCTTCCTCACCCTTGACTAGCCCTCCAACCTCCTTTTCTTTCTTGTCCAATTGAACCATCATAGGACTCAGGAGTCTGTGAATCCACAGGCTATGTGTGAGGAACGCAGTGGGGTGGAGAAAAGCTTCAGTGACTTCCTGCTGTAGCCAACAGTTGGCTGCTCTTATGAGGATGTTGACAAGTTATGCTATGTCTATAGACCTTTATTTGGATATCTCAGGATACAGAGAAAACCTTCCAGGAAGATTTCTGGAGTTTCTTTTATGCTATATTTATGTATCTCCAGAGTTTGGAGGGGCTGGAATTTAGCTCAGTTGGTAGAGCTGCTCTGCAGTCTCTGAGGTCCTGGGTTCGATTCCCAGCACAGCAAAAAAGGGGAGAAGGATGTGGCAATCCATTACCAAGGCAATCCCAAAACAATTAGGCATTGAAAACCCCTCTGGCTAACCTTATCAAAAAGAAAAAGGAAAAATCTAACATAGTACAGATTATGAAAGACAACGGATCCATAACCACTGACTCCAATGAAATACAGAAAATTGTCAAGGATTACCATGAGAGACTGTATTCCCAAAAATATGAAAATGAAGAAGAAATGGACAAATTTATTAACACGTATGACCTACCAAAACTAACCCCAGAAGACATAACTGACTTAAACAAGCCCATTACCTATACAGAAATAGAAAGGGTAATTAAAAGTCTCCCAACAAAGAAGAGCCGAGGTCCTGACGGATTCACGGCAGAATTATACCAAACTTTTAAAGAAGATATAATACCTGTCTTCCTCAAATTATTCCAAAGAATAGAAAAGGAGGGAACACTCCCAAACACATTCTATAAAGCTACCATCACCCTGATACCTAAACCAGGAAAAAATTCATCTAAGATAGAGAATTATAGACCCATCTCCCTTATGAATCTAGATGCAAAAATATTCAATAAAATTCTGGCAAACAGAATACAGCAGCATACGAAAAAGATTATTCACCATGACCAAGTGGGATTTATACCACAGATGCAAGGCTGGTTTAACATAGGGAAATCAATTAATGTAATCCAACATATCAAGAAACTGACAAACAAAAACCACATGATTATCTCAATTGATGCTGAAAAGGTCTTCGATAAATGCAACACTTTTTCATGATAAAAACACTGGAGAAAATAGGTATAACAGGCAAATACCTTAATTTCATAAAAGCCATTTATGACAAACCTACAGCCAACATTATATTAAATGGAGAAAAACTAAAACCATTTCCGCTTAGATCTGGAACAAGACAAGGATGTCCTCTCTCTCCTATTCTATTCAACATAGTAATTGAAGTCCTGGCCAG
>VMDO01020125.1:0-38193 GCA_007922755.1 Pedetes capensis | reverse complement strand
TTTTTTTTTTTTTTTTTTTTTTTTTTTTTTTTTTTTTTTTTTTTTTTTTTTTTTTGCTTTTTTGAGACAGAATCTCGCTAAATTATGCAGACTGCCTCTGGTCTAGAACATCTGATCCTCCTGCCTCTGCCTCCCGAGTCGCTGGAATTACAGGTATGCGCCACCATACCTGACAGTAAACCTTTTCTTAATAAAGAAAATACCCACCTTTGCTGACTTGGCCTGAAGTTCTTTTCTGCAGTGTATGTCATGATCCTGGCTTCCCCTCTACCCAAGTAGAGGTCTCTGAAAAGAACTCAGCTGCTACAGCCTGCTGTGCTCTGTGGCTCCTGTTGCCACTGACTCCTTCCTTGGTGGCTGGTGAGGGGACGATCTGAAGCATTGTTGTTTCACAGCCTCAAGATCATCCTGAGGACAAGGTTGCTTACGTCTGCAAACCACTAGAAGGCTTTAAAGTTCTCTTCAAACAAGAGGAAATGATATCTTCTTGTTTCAAAAACTTTTTTCATGGTACTGGGATGGAACCAAGGGCCTCGTGCATATTTTGCAAATGCTCTGCTACTGAGCTATGCCCTCAGCCCCATTTTTTATTTTTTATCTTGCAACAGAGTCTCGCTAGTTATGCAGGCCCCCTCTGGTCTTGAACCTGCGATCCTCCTGCCTCCACTTCCTGAATTGCTGGGATTACAGGCATATGCCACTGCGCCCAGCTCTCGCCTTCTTATATATAAAAATCCCAAGTGATCTCACTCTTAAACTCAAAAGCTAAAGTAATGAGGACTGCCATCCTACAAAATCATATGGCCCTTGATGTATTACCAGCCTTTCAAGAGGAAACCTGTGCCATTATTAAAGTGGAATGCTGTGTATAAACAGCCAATAACTCAGGCAATGGGTCTTCAGTCCTCTAAGATTTGCATACTCAAATAAAATCTATGATAGATTATGCCTTAAAAAAGAAATACGCTTTGTCTCATTTTTTTGTTCTTTGAAACATATCTCTTCCCAGCTCGTTCGTTTTCTTACTTTTAATAGATATAGAACACAATGATTCAGATACCAAGATAAGTGACCCTGGACACTTGGCCCATGCTAGGGAGGCAGTTGGGGCATGGTGGGGATGGTGGTGAACTGGAGAGCCCCTCTCCTTTCAATGGCAGGATTCCAAGCCGTGACTGCCTTGTGGAAATGCACATCTGGTGTTGATAGACCCAGTTTTCCAAAGTAACCTCATGTCAGGTATTCCCTATTTTTAACATATACAAATAGGTCCAAGCTTTGAAAAAGCCTTTCTGTCACACTGCTGTTGGGTGTCTACAGTGGCACAATCTCTAAGGACAGAAATTGGGCATTAGCTAGTAAAATTACAATGCTGTTTAACATGGCATTTCCACTTTCAGGTATTTTGCCTGAAGACGCACTTGCGGTGTGCAGAATGATGCGTTTGAGAAAATTTATTGCAGCATGTTTGCAACAGCAAAAGCTTTGAACTAATCTACATGCCTACCTATAGAATCTTGGCTAAACGGGTTACATTTGTAAAGCAATATTGCACAGCTGTAAAAAAAAAATGATGTGGTTTGTTAGATAGGACATCCATACCACAAATGACAAATGATAAAATAGAGAAACTGGACTTCGTCAAATTAAAAAACCTGTGCACAGCCAGGCGCTGTGGCGCACGCCTGTAATCCCAGTGGCTCGGGAGGCGGAGGCAGGAAGATCGCAAGTTCGAGACCTGAGGCAGTCTGCGTAATTTAGTGAGACCCTATCTCAAAAAGTAAAAAAAATGGGCTGAGGGTGCAGCTCAGTGGTCCAGCACTTGCAGAGCATGCAGGTGCAAGGCCCTGGGTTCAACCCCCAGTACCACAAACAACAACAACAAAAAAAAAACAACAACAAAAACGTGTGCACCATGAAGGGAACTATCAGAAAAGTGTAAAGACAGCCCGTAGACTAGAAATAAATATTTATAAATTATGTATTCAATAGCAGGCTGGGATTTAGCTCAGTTGGTAGAGTGCTGTGCTGCAGTCTCTGAGGTCCCGAGTTTGATTCCCAGCACCGCAAAATGGGAGAAGGATGTGGCAACTCACTCCCAAGGCAATCCCGAAACAGTCAGCCACTGAAATCCCTATGAGGGTCGCTATGAGTCAGACTCAACTCGATGGCACCTAACAACAACAACAACGACATGTATTCAATATGGGATTTATATCCAGAATATATAAAGAACCCTAACAACTCAACAACAAAATGGAAAATAATCCAATTAAAAATAGACAAAGGGTTTCAACAGGCATTGAATAGATATTTTCCCAAAGACAAGTGGCCAACAAACTCATAAAAGATGCAAATCAAAACCACAATGACAGCCAGGCACATTGGCATATGCCTGTAACCCCAGCTTCTCAGGAGCTTGAGGCAAAAGAATCACAAGTTCAAGGCCCACCTGGGCTAACAGCAAGTTCAAGGTCAGCCTGGACAACTTAGTAAGGCCTGGTCTCAAAAGAAATGAAATGAAAAGAAAAGAAAAGAAAAGGAGAAAAAGAAAAGGGGCAAGCATCTATGGCACATGGCTATAATTCCAGTGATTTGGGAGGCAGAGGCAGGAGGATCTAAAGGTGGAGGCCAGAGGCAGCCTGTGCAACTTAGTGAGATGCTATCTCAAAATAAAAAAATAATGAAAAAAATGGGGACTGGCAGCACAGCTCAGTGGTAGAGCATTGTCCAGCATGCATGAGGCCCTGGGCTGAGTCTCTCTGTATTGCAAACAAAACAAAACAAACAAACAAACAAAAATGGCTGGGGATACAGGTTAACCACTCACCTCATGTGTAAGAGGCCGTAAGTTCAATCCCCAGTACTGCAAAATACACAAACAAACAAAACACCCACAGAAAGGAATAGAGAACTGATATATAACATAACATGGGTAAACATTTACAACATGATGCTAAGTGAAAGAAGTCAGATACAAAAGGCCACATAGTGTATGATTCCATTTGTTGTTGTTAGGTGCTGTTGAGTCAGATCCAACTCATAGCGACCCCGTGTACCACAGAACCAAATACTCTCCAACACTGTGCCATGCTCAGCACTATGTCATAGGATTTTCAACGGCTGATCGTTTTGGGAGTCAGCTGCCAGGTCCTTCTCCCTGGCCCACAGCACCCAGTATTTCCAGGTGGTCTCCCATCCAAGGACTAAACAGGCCTAACCCTGCTTAGCTTCCAAGATCAAATGGGATCGGATGCCAGGGTGGTATGGCTGAAGACTATGATTCCAATAGGTATATGGAATGTCCTGAACAGGCAAATCCATAGTAGTTTGGTGGTCAACCAGGGGTGGAGGGAAGAAGAATGAGGGATGATTGCTAATAGATTTCTTTTGGGGGTGTTGAAAGTGTTCTAAAATTAGGCACTGGAAGTATTGCCTGATTCTGTGAACATATGAAAAAACACTGAATTGTACAATATAAAATGGT
This sequence comes from Pedetes capensis, assembly GCA_007922755.1. Lineage (NCBI taxonomy): Eukaryota > Metazoa > Chordata > Mammalia > Rodentia > Pedetidae > Pedetes > Pedetes capensis. The sequence continues at coordinate 34,706 of VMDO01020125.1, read as the reverse complement.
GAATTTTAATGTATGTGAATTACATCTCAAAAAGCTGCTATTAGAAAGAGTGAAGGATCTCTTCAGCTATTGAGTGGAATGGTCTTCAGGAAAACTATGTATGTTGTTGTTATTAGGTGCCATCGAGTCAGTATCCGACTCATAGCGACCCTACATACAACAGGAAAAACACTGTTGTCAGTGCTTCTCTGCTGTTCATAGGGTTTTCAATGGCAGATTGATTTTTTGGAGTGGGTTGCCAGGTCTTTCTCCCAAGCCTAGAGCACCTGGTGTTCCCAGGCGGTCTCCCATCTGAGTACTAACCAGGCCTGACCCTGCTTAGCTGACAGGATCAGATGCCACAGGGCTACGGCTGCAGGCTAACTATGTATGATGTGCTACCTTTTAATCTAAAAGAGGAGGTGGGTAAGAATCTGTATTTGTTTGCATTTTTTTCTTTTTCTGTACCTGGGGAGTTGAACCCAGAGCCTTGCAGATACTTTGCAAATGTTCTACCTCTGAGCTGCACCCCTAGCCCCCCCCCTTTTTTTTGCGGTACTGGGGGTTGAACCCAGGGCCTCATGCTTGCACGCTCTGCAAGTGCTGGATCACTGAGCTGCACCCCCAGACAATTTTTTTACTTTTTTGGAACAGGGTCTCGCTAAGTTATGCAGACTGCCTTTGGTCTCAAACTTGCGATCCTCCTCCCTCCACCTCTGGAACCACTGGGATTGCAGGTGTGTGCCACCGTGCCCAGCCCCCTATTTTTTTTTTTTCTCTGTATCAGGGTCTCACTAAGTTAAACAGGCTGCCTCTGGCCTTTAACTAGGGATCTTCTTGCCTTTGCCTCCTGCATTGTGGGATTATAGCATGTGCCATGGCACATGGCTTATTTGTATTTTATTTTAAATTTTTTCTCAGTAAGCACATGGAGAGGGGACCAAGGTTTTGGACTTAAGATGGAAAATTCTGAACCTTATGAATGAACTATTCAGCAATTTTCTCTTAGAGAAGTAGTCAGTTGTGTCATACACAAGAGAGCTCAGGACTGAAGAATGTCAATTGGATTTGACAATACTTAGATAATTGGTGACTTCCAGGACAGAGTCGGGGCCTAGTGAGGGCAGAAACAGTACGTCATAGTGGATTGAGAAGTAAACGGGAATCAGGGAGTTTCTGCCAGGGAATGTGGAACTGTCTGCAGCTTCTGTACCCTGGAATATTTATGAAGTACAATATTTCAAAGATACACTTTTTTTAGTCTCTTCTGGTGTTTTATATTTATTCCTGGATCAGACAGGACCTTCAGACGGATGTCTGCTTGGTTCTGTGAAAAAAATGTGGTTAACACACCCTGCTGCCCATCCTGCTTTTCTATACCCTCTGCTCACACTGAGGGACACTGCAGGGACACTTGTACTGCAGAGCTGGGAAAGATTGTCTACCTTATCATCTAAAAGAAGTCCATCAAAGAAATGTGGTCAGGCCTCAGTGACTGAAAATGTCCACTGCCCCTGAGTGTGATTTATTAATGTCAGTGCACATTGTGTAAGATAACTTGGCTTTCGTTATTTTGTCAGGAAAATCAGAAACAAATTTACCATTCAACCTTAACTCAGTAACCCTATATGATCATTACATGTCTAAATACTAGGTATGTATTTGTCCTGGGATTTAACTACTGTAATACTCCTAAATATACTTTTCCTTGTGCTGAGGTATTGGTATTTGTCTTCCTCTCTCTCTCTCTCTCTCTCTCTCTCTCTCTCTCTCTCTCTCTTTCCCTCTCTCTCTCTTTCAGTACTTGGGGTTTGGGCCCAGGGCCTCGCCCTTAACTTTTGCTAGTTTGGCTTAGTTAGTAGAGTGCAGCTCTGAGCTCCCTGAGGACCTGGGTTTTATCCCCAGTACCGCAAAAAATAGGAGAAGGACGTGGCGGTCCACTCCCAAAACAATCAACCATCGATTGAAAACCGTATGAGAGTCACTATGAGATAGACATGACTTGGCAGCATCTAACAATAACAACTACCACAGGGCTACACCCTCTAGCCTATTTTTAATTTTTTATTTTGAGTCAGGGTTTTGCTAAATTATGCAGGCTGCTCTGGACTGGAACTTGTGATCTCTTGCCTCAGCCTCCTGAATCACTGGTATTACAGATGTGTGCCATCGTGTCTGGCTCTGATGCTGAGTTTTTAAAAAATGCAATGTCCACTTGTGAACTATGGGCAGAGCCCTGGGTTCAACCCCCAACTACTGCAAAAACAAGTGAAATAAAATAAAAAATGCAATGCACAACAAGCCTCTTAAAATTTAGTGCAACCCACAAAAAAATATATAGAAAAGAAGTAACAATACAAGCTCCCCCCATCCTGCAACTGTCAGTACTAGGAAAGGGAAGGAGGCTTCTGAGGGGCTGGTAATGTTATGGGGGTTTTTGTTTTGCTTTGTTTTAAGTCTCAATGCAACACACAGGTATGTCACGTTTGTAAAAGCTTATTGAGCTGTATACTTATTGTGGGAAACCAAATAATCTTTTCTTGTAAACTATTTTTTATACAAATTATCATTTTACTCTACACTCTCCACCTTTCATATCCTAAGGGGCTTTTGTTTTCTTTGTCTCTTAAGCCTGCAATTATCCCTCCATGTGGCCAGACACGTGGAACATACAAAGTTTTCTTTGTTCTCTAACTCCTACATCCTCTAAGTCTCAGGTCATTCCACAAACCTGGGACCCGGAAAACCTGATACCCCTCTCTTTCCCTTCTCATTATTAGCCAACCAGGTTTATCCAAGATTGTGAGGTTGGAGGCCTGACCAATAGGGTGAGATCCAGTCCTAGGAGTCTGGTTAGGAAATAAAAGATCAGACTGACCTCCTGTTGGTGTGCTTGCTTGCTGACTACACTTGCAGCTTGCACCCTCTTTGCAAAGAGAAATTTGCCCTACCGAGATAAAACTTAAAAACCTTAATTCTCCTGTCTTCGTTATCGACATCAAGCACATCCTCAACATTATCATACATGTAACTTTCTGTATGTGTTTTAGTAAAACGTAAATAACAAAAAACAACTGAGGAGATGAAAGTCCCAAGAAAGGGAATTCCTCGGGAGACGCAGTAACGCTGGAGTACAGCACCCCTAATTCCTCTGACAGACCCATCCTTGGACCTTTAGATTGCGATTTGAGGAATAACTGCTTACTCTTGCGTTCACACTGTTCTGGGTTCCATTCCGATCTCTCCTTCTTTCACTCACTAGTCCTTACTCAGGGCAAATAAAGAATTTGTGGACAGCCTGTGTTCCTCCACTTCTTGGCCTCTCTACACTTTCGCTAAGCTGCAAGAGACCTTGATCTGGTGGAAACCCATTCATCTTTGGAGTCCCAATTCCAAAACCACCTTTTCTTTGCAGGTCTACCCTGAGCGCCCTGTTGAAAACATTTCCTCCCAGCTCACAGTGCCCACTACATCCAACTTTGCCTCCTCGGCACTGAGCCGTAGGGGAACGGTGTTCGATTTACTGTTGCTACGCTAATGAATGAGCTACGTTCCGCTGCTGCCCAAGGCGCTGTTACCAAGTGACAGAGCAATGCACGAAGCTAAAGCTCCAGGAGCCCATGAAACTACAACCAGCGTTCTTGGCTTGCCGGAAGTTTCGTAGAGAGAACCAGCCACCGGAAGCCAGTGGAGGCTTCTGGCTGGCCGTTCTACAATCCCGGAGGACTAGGATTTCTGTGGTTGGACCAGACGGGTCACTTTCTACTGGGGATGATGCGTTCCCCGAACTTCCGGGACCGAGAAAGCAGGGGCACAACTCCCCAGGCAATAAGACTGATAAGGGAAGAGGGGCCAATAGGAGGGGTAGTTCAGGAGCTGGTTGCCAAGGCAACAGTCCCAAGGCATCGCAGCCCCTCTGGCCCTGAGCTCGTGAAACAAGCTGTCATTGGCCGGAGGAAGTCAAGCTGATTGAGTGGGGCGCGCGCGCGCATACGTGCCGGGGCGGTGCCCTCCATTCACTTAGAGCCCAGGGCTGCCACCACGCATGCGCCAGAGGACGGCGCCGGGCAGGGAGGGTACCCCAGCCAAGCGCCGAGCGCCCTTTGGGCGGCTCCCGTCGGCTAGCTGGACAGTGGGGTCCGCGCGCGCGTGCGCGCGCGCTTGGGCGTAGGCGTGGCTTGCTCGCCAGGTGGGCTAGGATTGGATGCAGCAAATTAAAGGGGTGGGAACCTCCGCGGAGGCCGCTCAGCGATTGGCCAGAGGCTGGAGGGAGCGTGGTCCCGGGGGGCGGGGCGGGGTTGGGGGGGTGCAGGCTGGGCAGCGGGCAAGATTGAGGTGGTGGCGGCGGCTCTCAAACAAGTGAGCGAGTCTTGGAGTCCCTCTCCCCTGGGGAGGGCGAACCCCAGGACTTCCAAAAGTCCTGAGGAGGCGTGGGGGCGAGGCGCCATACGGTGAGTGTGGCCCCGAGGAAACTCGAGTGCCCCGCCCCTCCCTTTCTTCCTGGACTGCTCCGCTCCCTCCCCCACCTCGGACCCCGACCTGGGCTCTGGGCTCGGACTCCTGGTGTGGGATGTCTGCTACATGCCAGCCGCTCTCTTTTCTCCCTTCTGCGGCACGGGTCGATTTAGGGAACTTGGAGATTTTCTGGTCTTGCTCCCCAGCCCACAGAGGGGAAACTGAGGCCTGCGGGGGGCGGGCCCCTCCTCACCAGCATCTTCACACAGACACCATGGCCGAGCCTCTAAAGGAGGAAGACGGCGAGGATGGCTCTGGGGAGCCCCCCGGAGCAGTGAAGGCAGAACCCTCCCACACCGCTGCCTCTGTCGCGGCCAAGAACCTGGCTCTGCTCAAAGCCCGCTCCTTTGATGTGACCTTTGACGTGGGGGACGAGTACGAGATTATTGAGACCATAGGCAACGGGGCCTACGGAGTGGTGTCCTCTGCTCGCCGCCGTCTGACGGGTGAGCTTCCTAAACTGGCCGATTGGGAACTGCTTCCCAGAGATGGTGAGGAATCAACCGGTCTAAGCCAGCCAGAAAGGAGAGCTGCCCTGTGGATTGTGGCTCAACTCAACACTTACTAAGGGCTCGTTCCCAGTTAGGCACTGTTTTCAGGAACTCTGGTTTTGCCATCCTGTCATCCTGCTTCTCCTTAGAAAAAAGGCAATCCCGGGAGACCAGAATAGACAGCCACTCCTTGGTGGCCAAAAGAGAGATGTGTTCTAGATCCAGAGACTGGCACAGGGGCTTGATGGTGGAATGAGTGAGATCTGAGATGAAGAGAGAGTGTAGGGAGGGAAAATGAGCACAGGCATTAGAGTCATGACTACCATTATCTAGTGCTGTTTGAGTTGTTCGGTACAGTTAGTTGGGTCTAACTCATAGTGACTCTATGAACAAAACACTCCCCAACACTGTGCTATGCCCAGCACCTGAGCCAGGTTGCCTCATCTGTAACTTTGAGCTATTAGTACCCCCTTCATAAGGTAGCTGTAAAGGTAAAACTTGATGTTTGTAAAGTGCATAGCAGATGACTTGACACGTGGTAGGCATCTGGCATATGGTAGCTGTTGTTATTTGTATCCTAGAAGGGCTGTGTTGAAGGGGGCCTGCAGCTACTCCAAGGTACCCTGTGGTATCTGCCCTTTCCCTGCTCCCCAGGCCAGCAGGTGGCCATCAAGAAGATCCCAAATGCTTTTGATGTGGTGACCAATGCCAAACGGACCCTCAGGGAGCTGAAGATCCTCAAACACTTCAAGCATGACAATATCATCGCCATCAAGGACATCTTGAGACCCACTGTGCCATATGGAGAGTTCAAATCTGTGTAAGGAGCAGGATGGGAGAGGGAAGCATAGGTGGGACTGTCTTAGAAGGCCAGGGCCATATTGCTAAGGTTTTGGAAGAGTAGCTGAACCTAATGTGAGGCATGCAGGGGAAATTCCCTTGGTTCCAGACGAGTCCTCCTTTTGGATGTTGCCAGGGACAGCTACTATGCCCCCCCAAAAGTACAGATGTCACAGTTTGATATAATCTCAGTATATAAGATGGCAGGCATAGGATGTTCATATTGCTACTGTACCCTCCTATTCCCATAGCAGACATCCCTAATCAATCACAGAACACTTTCTTATAAAAAATGGACAAGCCTTCACAATTTTCATCTTAGCCCTTAAAGCAACCACAACCAAACAATGGAGTTAGCTCCAAAACTAAACCTTTTGGTCAGCCCTGATATAGTTGAACCCCATCTTTTATCTGATGGGGAAACTGGGTCTGGGGAAGAAAGTTCTTTAACCAAGTCCATGGAAAAGTTATAGAACATCTAGAACCTGGTGTTCTTCCACACCACACCGTTAGCCCTGTGGCATCCCAGGGTAAGTCTATTACCTGTCTAGAGTCAGTGGGGCCGGTGTGGATGAGGCTTGTCTCTGTAGGTTGGCGAATCAGCCCACACCTCTGTCCCCTTGTCACTTCCAGCTATGTGGTGCTGGACCTGATGGAGAGCGACCTGCACCAGATCATCCACTCTTCACAGCCACTCACACTGGAACACGTGCGCTACTTCCTGTACCAGCTGCTTCGTGGCCTCAAGTACATGCACTCAGCTCAGGTCATCCACCGTGACCTTAAGCCCTCCAACCTATTGGTGAACGAGAACTGTGAGCTAAAGATTGGTGACTTTGGTATGGCCCGTGGCCTGTGTACATCCCCTGCCGAGCACCAGTACTTCATGACTGAGTATGTGGCTACTCGGTGGTACCGGGCGCCCGAGCTCATGCTATCCTTGCATGAGTACACACAGGCTATTGACCTCTGGTCTGTGGGCTGCATCTTTGGCGAGATGTTAGCCCGGCGTCAGCTCTTCCCAGGCAAGAACTACGTGCACCAGCTACAGCTGATCATGATGGTGCTGGGTACCCCATCACCGGCTGTGATTCAGGCGGTTGGAGCTGAAAGGGTACGGGCCTATATCCAGAGCCTGCCACCACGCCAGCCTGTGCCCTGGGAGACAGTGTACCCAGGTGCCGACCGCCAGGCCCTCTCACTGCTGGGCCGAATGCTGCGTTTCGAACCCAGCACCCGCATTTCAGCAGCTGCTGCCCTCCGACACCCTTTCCTGGCCAAGTACCATGACCCTGATGATGAGCCTGATTGTGCCCCACCCTTTGACTTTGCCTTTGACCGCGAAGCCCTCACCCGGGAGCGCATTAAGGAAGCTATAGTGGCCGAGATCGAGGACTTCCACGCCCGACGTGAGGGCATCCGCCAGCAGATCCGCTTCCAGCCTTCCCTGCAGCCTGTGGCCAGTGAGCCTGGCTGTCCGGATGTTGAAATGCCCAGCCCCTGGGCTCCCAGTGGGGACTGTGCCATGGAGTCACCCCCACCGGCCCCACCACCGTGTCCTGGCCCTGTGCCTGACACTATTGACCTGACCCTGCAGCCACCCCCACCAGCCAGTGAGCCTGCCCCACCAAAGCGAGAAGGTGCCATCTCAGACAACACCAAGGCAGCCCTCAAAGCTGCCCTGCTCAAGTCCTTGCGGAGCCGGCTCAGAGGTGCTTTGTGGGTGCGGTGGCTAGCTGGGGAGTGGGGTGGTAGGTGGGGAGCTTTGGTTTGTGTAGGGCCGAGGATACTTAATGATCCCCTGCTCGACTTCCATGTAGATGGCCCCAGTGCGCCTTTGGAGGCTCCTGAGCCTCGGAAACCGGTGACAGCCCAGGAGCGGCAGCGAGAGCGAGAAGAGAAGCGGAGGCGGCGGCAAGAGCGAGCCAAGGAGCGGGAGAAGCGGCGGCAAGAGCGGGAGCGCAAGGAGAGGGGGGCTGGGACCTCGGGGGGCCCTTCTACTGACCCCTTGGCTGGACTGGTGCTTAGTGACAATGACCGAAGCCTGCTGGAGCGGTGGACTCGCATGGCCCGGCCTCCAGCTCCAGCCCCAGCCCCAGCCCCAGCCCCAACCCCAGCCCCAGCCCCAACCCCGGCCCCAGCCCCAGCCCCAGCCCCAGCCCCAGCCCCAGCCCCAGCTGCGGCCCCAGCCAGGGACCCAGCCCCAGCCTTAGCCCCAACCCAGCCCACCAGTCCTCCCCTTGGCCCTGTAGCTCAGCCCATTGGTCCCCCACCACAACCTGCAGGTTCCACGCCTGGCCCTGCCTCCCAGCCTGCCTGCCTACCCCCTGGCCCTGCTCCCCATCCCCCCGGCCCTTCTGGACCTGTCCCTGGCCCTGCTCCACTCCAGACTGCCCCTTCTATGAGCCTCCTGGCCCCCCAGTCACTTGTGCCACCTCCTGGGTTGCCTGGCCCCAGCACCCCAGGAGTTCTGCCTTACTTTCAATCTGGCCCACCGCCCTCAGATCCTGGTGGGGCCCCTCAGCCGTCCACATCAGAGTCACCTGATGTCAACCTGGTGACCCAGCAGCTGTCCAAGTCACAGGTGAGAGGAGAGGCCCAGCCCGTGGGGATATGTGGATGTGGGCCTAGAGAAAATGGCTTTGGGAAGTTGTCCTTGTTCTGTGAAATCTGAGCGGCAGCTAGGGCTCTCTCTGAACTTGGCCCTTTGCTCATTGTTGTTGTTAGGTGTCATCAAGTCGGTATCTGACTCTTAGCGACCCTCATAGGGTTTTCAATGGCTGTTTTGGGATTGCCTTGGGAGTGGATTGCCAGGTCCTTCTCCCATTTTTGTGGTGCTGGGAATCAAACTCGCAACCTCAGAGACTGCAGCGCAGCTCTCTACCAATTGAGCTAAATCCCAGCCCTCCTTTGCTCATAGAGGCAGCATAATGCCAATGAAGAGATTGTTGGGAGACAGATAAAATACTGCCTAGGAATTGTCTGGCCTGCAGACTGGCATTGGCACTCAGGCACATCCAGGCAGAGTGGTCAGCAGCATCAGGTTGGGGGTGCCCTGCAGACTTCGGTCTGCCCTTGCTGGCATCTGCATTGTAACCCGCCGTCATCCCCCACAGGTGGAGGACCCCCTGCCCCCTGTGTTCTCAGGCACTCCGAAGGGCAGTGGGGCTGGCTATGGCGTTGGCTTTGACCTGGAGGAATTCTTAAACCAATCTTTTGACATGGGTGTGGCTGACGGGCCACAGGATGGGTAAGATGGCCGCACCGAGCTCCCGGAGTGGGACTGTGGGATGGGTCCTGGCAAGATGCACTTGCCTGTGGGACAGGCGAGAATCCCCTTCCTCCCATCCCCAATTCCCTTTTCCTGCAGCCAGGCAGACTCCGCCTCGCTCTCAGCTTCCCTCCTTGCCGACTGGCTCGAGGGCCATGGCATGAACCCTGCCGACATCGAGTCTCTGCAGCGCGAGATCCAGATGGACTCCCCGATGCTGCTGGCTGACCTGCCTGACCTCCAGGAGTCCTGAGGCCCACAGCCTACGCCTTGCTGCCAGGACAGACCACGCTCCAGGGCCCGGCAGAGTATTCTGGAGGGCTACAGCCCTGGGCCCAGCAAGAAAGGCTCAGCTTGGACTATTCTGCAGGTTCATCTCAGACCCACCCTTCAGCCTTAAGCCACCACCTGAGCCACCACCGAGCCATGACGGGATTGGGAGACCCCAAATCCCCCTGAGGAATCCTTTCAGTATTGTATTTTTATTATTGTAATATTATTATGCCGTGTTTTTGCCATCAAGATGAGACCTGTGAAATACAAGGTTTCCTTTAATGCCTGATTCCAGGTATCATTTTTGGGGTTTGGGGAAGGGATACCATCAGTAGAGATACAAGGAAGAGCCAGGTGCTCACATTTGGGGACGGAGAATACGTTTGTGTGCACAAAGGCAGTGCATCAGGTCCTGAAGATTATTGAGCTGTCCACTCCTAGGCCCACACATTGTTCTCTGCCACCTCACGTGGCTGAACCCCCATCCCTAGGGCAGGTGGGGTACCTCATTTCCATGCCTACCTTGCCCATGGCTGTTTCAGGGTGACAGGCAGTAGCTGTGGTGAATACTGTTTTGGCAGTGAGCCTTGAGGGGCTGGGACAGGCAGGTGGGAGGAGCTAAGTATGGTTGTGAGGTGGGGCTGGGGGTCTGCCATGCTTACCACAGGGGAGAGAGTTGGTGAGGGTGAGGCTGAGGGTGGGAGGTACTCTGAGAACAGCCAGAAGCTGTGCTGGGGTCTGGCGGTGGCCAGGCATGAGCCGCCTGGTCTACGCCGTGGGTGTGGGTCAGCCTGCACTGCTCGGCCTGGGGTAGTCCCAGACAGAGGGGTCCACAGTGAGGAAGCTGGCAACCTGGGACGTAAAAGCCGGCGCCGGGGAGGTGGCTCCTGGCTTTCAGCTATTGGGATGGGGCGTTGGCAGCTTGGAGTTTCATGGAACCCAGCCAGCTCCAGGCTGGACTGCTGTGTGTGTGTGTGTGTGTGTGTGTGTGTGTGTGTGTGTGTGTATGTGGCTGGCGGCTGGCAGCCTCACCTCAGGTGGAGGTGTACAGGGCCTGGCTTAGAAATGGCTGCCTTGGGGGGGGGTGACAGGGATCAGCCATGGCCGGGAGTTGCAAGGCCCCTGTGAGAAGCTGGTGGTCGGGACGCAGCAGAAGGCAGTAGGGGCAGAGGGAGCACCCACAGAGACACGGGGCAGGGGGAGGAACGGGGCCTGCCGGGGCCAGCCCTCAGGCCCGGCGGATTTTCATCTCGGTGCGCTTGAGGGAGTAGTAGAAGCCCTTCCACTGGGCCCAGTTGATGCCATTGGCATAGGAGAGGTGGGAGCCGCCCAGGTAGAAGCCATTGAGGTTGGCGAAGTGGCAGCTGCGGAACCAGAAGGCTCCCGAGGAGAGGGCCGCGCAGTTCTGCACAAAAAGGTCCTGGTCCCGGTCGAAGGTGGAGAACTTCTGGCCACTGTGGTAGGACAGGGAGTCGCCTGGCAGAGGGGAGGAGGAATGGGGCCGCTGAGACAGGGGAGCCGAGCCCTGGGCTGACAGGGAGACGGTGGCAGCAGTGACAAGTGCCACTGTGAGGAACATTGTGAGGCATCTTGGCAGGATGGGGGCGCCCTCCCTGAGCCAGATGTTGGGGAGAAGGGCTTCCGCCCCAGAGATAAACAGCTGCTCTTCTGCAGGGCTCCTGGAGCAGGGCCAGGGCGCTGCTCCCCAGGGCCAAGGCACAAGCTGGCTGGGGCCGGTCTGGAGCCAACCACTGCTCCTCCAAGCCCAGGGGGCTGAAGGAGGGGCCTGCAGGGCCCAGGGGCCAACTGGGCAGGCTCAGCCCTGCCTTCTCCCCCAACAGCCCTCGCAGCAACGGACAGGAGGGGTACCTGCCCCGCCGTCCTCGAAGCCTGCCACGTAGAGCGTGTAGCCGTCCTCCTCGGCGCTGACCGCGTTGGGGGAGATGGAGAAGTCGATGTACTTGGCGTAGGCCGTGTTGTTCTCAAAGTCCTCCAGGTCCACGCGCAGCTCATACTTCTGTTTTAGCGTCAGGAGGTGCAGGTTCTGCAGCCCTAGGAAGGGGTGTCGGCCGGTCAGCAAAGACCTGGCTGTGGGGCAGCCTCCAGGCAGCTGCTGGCCACCCGGCCCCCGCCTTACCCAGCCAGTACTCCCCATCCGCGCGGCCGAAGCCCAGCTTGTAGTCGTTCCAGCCCCGGAAGAAGCTGACAGAGCCATTGAATCTCTTCTGAAAAACCTGGAGCCGAGAGGGCGGGAAACTGGCTGAGGGTAGGTCCCAGAGGGTAGGTCCCCACTCCACCCTGCCCACCAGGCAGTGTTTGTTAGAGGATGGGGTGGGGATCGGGGAGGGTGCTGAAACAAGCGGCATGGTGGCACCAGACCCCTCATCTAGTAGCTGCTGTGCTTGGCACCTACCTGGGCTGTTCACTAGGTCCAACTGAGAGGCAAGAAAGGAAAGAGGTTAAAGAGGGGCATTTGGGGTTGACCAGCTCAGTAGTAAAGCACTTGCTTAGCAAAAGGAGGCTCTGCGTTCTCTATCTAACACCGAAAAAATAAATAGGGGGAGGTGACCTAGAGTTCACATGTCTGAGTCCTGTTAATGGCTGTGTGACCTGGAGCAAGTTACTTCGCCTCTCTGGGGCTTCATTTCCTGGTCTTAGCAAAGGTATCTACCTGCCATGATTACTGTGAGGGTTTCAAGCACTTAGAATTGAGTGTTGGCAGCTACTCAGAAACTACCCAGGGTCCGATCCCCATTTTAAAGATGAAGACTGAAGCTCATAGCTGGGACTAGAACCTGATGCGCCCTCGGTCCCCTCCCCGCACTCACCGTCCACTTGCCGCCCTCTGTGGTCATGTCACAGAAGACAGGCACGGGCACGCTGGGGCCCGAGGGGTAGATGAGGTACACACCATCGGCCTGGTAGCCCTGGGCGTAGATGTCATCGCAGTCCAGGGGCTGCTGAAGGCAAAACTTCTCCAGAGCTGAGGACGGGAGTGTGGGGACAGTGAGGAGAGAGGGACCAGAGCAGTAAAAGACACCTCAGCACCCCCACAGTTTGGCCTGCTGCCGGGGACTGTGCCGCGAGAAGTCTGGAGGTTTCTCAGGGGGAGGGGCTGCTCAAAGGTCCTTTCCCCCACCTGCCCCGCTTTACAGAGGAGGAGAGGAGAGAGTCCTACGGAGCAGCAGCTCTGCCCCAGGCCTGGCCCTTGGAGCAGTCTGTGATGGGTGGGGGGCAGCTTACCGTCTCCCCGGATCCCAGAGGCCTGGGGGGCACAGGGAGGCGCCACAAGAAGCAGCAGCAGCAGGGCCAGGAGGGCCTGATGAGAGAAGCAGAGTTGGCGCAGCCCCCAGCCCAGCTCCCCCAATCTCCGTGCTGTGCATCGGGGCTGTCACACACAGGCCCCCTGTCTGAAATCCTGTCCTGCTCAGCGCCCTGGGACAGGCCCACCACCCTCCAAGCTTAAGAATTCCAAGAAGACCCCTGTCTGGCAGGTGGCTGCTGTCCGTGAGTGGCCTTGACCCACCCCGCAAGGCCAAGCGCGCCCTCCCCTGGGCCGAGTACCTTCATGCTGTCAGTTGGACTCAGCGTCTGGGTGTCTGCCGCCCCAGACTGCAGCCTCCCGGAGTTATGTGCTGGGCAGAGGCCCCAGCCCCGCCCCTCGAGCAGCAGAACCTCCCCCCACCAGCGGCCGGCATCAGCTTACACTGCCAGGGGCCAGGGGACCACCTGGCTCTCATTAGGCCTGTCAGGCAAGCAGTGCAAACTAGACGTTAACTCCCTGCTGGCTCCATCTGCTCTCTGGATCCCACTCCACCAAGGCCCGCTGGACCTGCAGGCCCCCCGGTACCCCTGGCCAGCCCCGGCCCACCCCCTGCTTCCTGATAGCCCCCCTGCAGATGTCTGTTTATTCTCCCTCCTCCTGTCCTGGCCAGCGTTTCATCAGCCTTTCAGGGGGAGGCCCAGGGCGGTGCCTGCGCTCTAGGCTTCTAGGCGCGCCCCACTTGGGGAGCAGAAGGCTGGGGGGAGCAGTTCCAGAGCTCCTGATGTGGGAGCCTGCCTGGGCTGGTGGGGGACAGGGGCAGCAGGGGGCAGGCCGTCTCCTGGCAGGCCCGGGACATTTCTGAGCCATGAGCACAAGGCTGCAGACGGCCAAGTGCTCTGTCTGCCCCAGCTTGAGCCAGGGCCTTCAACAGCCCCCTCCCGGCCCCTCTCCCCTGCGCTGGCCCCTCTGCCCCCACCCCTCCCACAGTTCCCTGGCCCTTCAGGGCCGCCTTTGTTTCTCCTCTCCCCACCCCTCCTTCCTTCCAAACCCCTCAGGCTCTCCCTGGGCCCCCTCAGCCGGTTTCCCATTTCCTCTGCTCCTAGCCCTAGCCCACTGCCTTCCTTGCCCGCCAGCATTCCCTGCTCACTTTGTCTGCTTCTCACTGTCCTTGTCCCCATCCCTCCTCTCACCAGGGCCGCTTATTGCTGCATCCCCTTCACAGCTCTGCCTCTACTTCTTTCTCCTTCTTCTGCACACCAGACGAGTCCTAGACAGTTACTGTGTCCCCTTGCTTAAGCCTCCCCAGGGTCCTCATTGCCTTAGGGCTGAGGCCAAATTTTTCACCTTGGACTTGAAATGAATTTCAACTCTGACTCCAGCCTACCCTCAAGACCTTGTCCCTTATTGCTTGTGACTCCTAAACTACAGTCCAGCCACACCAGACTTCTAGCCAGCAGGTCCCTGTGCCTTTGCACGCGCTGTTCCCTGCCATCCCCACATCTGTCTCCTTGGTCACGAGTGCCCATGGGCAGGGTCTGTGTTTCTCATTTCTGTACTCGGCACCCATCACAGAGCTTGGCACAGAGTAAGCCCAATACATACATTCACTCAGAACACGTATCTTTTGAGCACCTACTATGCGTTGTACTTTATCCTGGCTCTTGGGTCTGTAGTATCTGCCCCCAATGGCAAACGGAGGCTTTGGGCAGTGAACTATAAACGTAATGTGTACTAGGAAAGGATATTAGTTGAATGGACTACAGTGAGATGTTCAGAGCAGTGACACAGTGGCTCTGGCTTAGGTCCCTTCTCTCAACTCCTGAGTTAGGAGATAAGCCCCACAAGTGGAAGAGCCCCAGTTGTCCTCCTTGGCCTGGTTTTGGGGTTGCTGGCAAGAGAAACCTGTTTTTCCTTGTGTCTTCTTTCTGGGCTTCTGGAGCTGGCTGCCTGTGTTCAAAGTCAGGTTCTGCCACCTGTTAGTTGGGTGACCTTGGGCAAGTTACCTAGTCTCTGAATTGATTTCTTCTTCTGTGAAATGAGGATAGTAATAGGATGTACTTCACAGGGGTGTGGTAGGGATTAAGTAATACGTACGGGGTGCCAAGAACAGTGCCCACAATCACTTGTCAAAAAGGAAAAATTTTAAACTAAACTCAACAGAATTTATTTCAACAATTATAAACAGAACAAAGCAACACAAAACAAAAGTGATTTGTGAATTGGCAGTCCCCAGAACCGAGGAAGACTCAGACAACTCCCTCCACTAACGGGATCTGACCGCGTTTATAGGAAACAGAAGTGTGGTGCCGAGACAACTTAATTGGCTATAGCTTAATTAGTTAATTGGTTACAGAGCCTGCTACAGTTAACTGAAGTCAGATGCTGTGGTTAAACTCCATGTGAATGTGGTCCGTTAGGCTCAGTGCAGGGGTTTAATCCAGTACAATGGCCTCCCACGAATTTTATCTCGTGTAATGTAACAATCATTAAGCAGAGATGAACTCATCCTCATCGTAAACGTCATGATTGTTCTCATATGAATGGGCTGTCTTCAACGTGATTTTCATCCTTGTCTGTGAAGGAGAGTTGGCTCAACGTCCTGGAAGAGAGAGCTGGCTGCCCCTGGGTGTCCATTCTTCCCTTAGTCCTGAGTAGTAAGATCCTGACTGTTATCTGGCTTCATGGCCCAGCCTCCCCTGTGACTGGGTGATTTCACATCCCTGAATTTTGGCCAATAAGATGCAAACAGAAGTGTAAAAGTAAGTGTCTTGTCCCTCTTCCTCCTTCCCTCTGTCCCCCTGAAGCTCTGGCTGCCACCTTGGACACGGGAATGAAGCCTCAGGAGGGGATGGCAAAGAGGCGATCAAGAAGAGCTGGGTTTTTGCTGGCTTTGTGGAGTGGGTCCAAGGTCATCTCTGGGCTGTTCTTCCCTAGGCTTTTGTTATGTGGAAGAGAAAGAAACTTCTATCTAGTTTAAGCCTCTGTTTTTGTTTCCTGTAATACACAGCTGACTCTAATCCTAATCTCTTCTTTCAACAAGTGCCAGCTAATTTTAGCACAAGGCTACAAAAAAGAAAATAATGAAAAAAATCAGTCACCAAAACAAATAATACGTCCAAAATCAAGTGTCAGAGACTTGGAGAATACAACTAAAAAACAAATATAAAAATAGAGAGAGGGTTGGAGGGGGTGGAGGGGAGAGAAAAAGCGTGGGGGTGGGGAAGGAGAGAATGAATATTTAGCTAAGCTATGGTATCAATCATATTTTGCCTATTAGTTTAATAAGGGGGCTGGGGTTTAGCTCAGTTGGTAGAGTACTGTTCTGTGTACTCTGAGCCCCTGGGTTAAATCCCTAGCACTGTAAAAATAGGAGAAAGACCTAGCAGCTAACTCCAAAACAATCTCGAAACAATCAACCATTGAAAACCCTATGAATAAGCAGAGAAGCACTGACATAGTGCCGGGCATGGCACAGTGAGTGTTTGGTTCTGTTGTACATAGGGTTGCTATGAGTCGGGCCTGACATGATGACACCTAACAATAAATTAGTTTGAGGGTTTTTTTTTTTTTTTATGATAACCTGTTCATGTGGCTGAATGTAGTTGGGATTAGTTTAACTCTTTTGGGAAAGAAATTTGTCAGTACATACCAAGAGTCAGTAATCCTTTAAAGATATTGTCTGAAGGAACTACTCTGGTGTATTGGAAATGTAGCAAGCATAGTGAACTCACCTCGATTGTTGCCTGCCCAGCTCAGCAAACCTCCTTCCATCTTTGGGGGCCTCCCCTCCTAACTAGAATGCTGGGCACTCTTCTCCCCTGGCATCCTTGCCATACAATGGATGAAAGAGACATGACATCATTGTAGCCGAAAAAGTACACTGTCTTGGGCTTCATTTCGGGAAAGAATGATTTTTTTTTTCAGGTTGTAACTATTGTTTCTCTCACTGACAATGTTGTATGAGACATTACTAGTTTTAATATGCACCCATAGGATTAATACTCATAGGGAATACTCATATGGAAAAGTACAGAACCAAAGAGTTAAGTCTATCTGAAAAAAAAAAAAGCACATAATTCTTAGGATTTAAAAATATTGCACATAAGGTGGCCCAGAAATTGCTGGCTGGTTTTACAAAATAAGTGAGGTATTAGTCAACCTCTAGATAAATAAAAATGCAGAGGAGGAACTACATGCACGAAAACCACATAAATTCATATTAAGACCTAAGGGTCAACAACTAAGAAAGAAATATGAAAAGATGTATAAGTAGCTATGATTTCAACCCTACAAAAATCATTAGCCAGGGACTAAACACCTAACATGGGAGAAAGACTTGTCAATCCACTCCCAAGGCAATCCTGAAACAATCAGCCATTGAAAACCCTATGAGGGTTGCTATCAGTCAGGTACGACCCAACAACACCTAACAACAACAACAACAGCAACAACAACAAAACACCTAACAATCTCTTGGCAATATTTCATAAATTTTCAACTTTTTTTTTCCAGCTTATAATCATTTCCTTTATCCCAATTCTACAGTAGAAAAGGCCTGTGGTTCTGTGGTTCTGTGGTTAATATCAAACCCTCCCTTTCTAAAGTTCTTAGTGACAATTAATCAAGACACTGCTCTCTGCTAAATGACTGAATTGCACAGTTTCATATACATTCAGCAACCCACATCATGGATTCTACCTAGCATGCGATTTCACATGAGCAATGGTTTCACTGCAAAAAATCATTTGAGTTCATACAACTTATGCCTAGCATAACTTCTAAAGTTTCATCTTTAAATGTGTATCAGGTAAATTCAATCTGTTTTTCTTTTTTCTCCTGGCAATAAAACTGGCCATATTAACAAGCCCAAGGGCAGGTAGCAAAAATGACCAGGCAAAATTGTATCTTTTTTAAAAAAAGAATTTTTCCTAATGAAAATTTATAATTAGATTTTGTATGCTAGCTGAATGTTGCTGAATTTGTCAAAAACAACTTATTTTTATTTTTTGACAGTGCTTGGACATTGAACCCAGGGCCTCACAGATGCCCCTAGCCCCTTTTTTATTTTGAGACAGGGTCTCACTAATTTACACAGGCTGCCTTGAACTTGTGATCCTTCTGCCTCCGTCTCTCAGGTTGCTGGGATTACAGGAGTGAGCCACATTGCCAGGCTTCAAAAACAATTTAAATATATGTAATAGTTATATCAGGTTGCTTAAAGTAAGTGAAATCATGCACTTGTCAAAATAGTTCACAGAAAACTGTTTTACATCAAAGATACTGAGAAAGAGTCAGCTAAATAGGTTTAGTGAGAACGAACAAGCTATTGTCCAACTATTGTCCAACTATCCTGAACGGTCGGTGTATGTGGTAACCATATTTACTCTGTTGAGTGGCAGCTCTACAGTGCTTGCTAGGTCCGTGAAATCTACTCTCAGTCCGTACTGTGTGCAGATTAGTGGTGGTGTCAATGCCATTAAAAGAAAACATTCTCTCCACATCTTCAAACATGTCATCAAACAATCCACCTCCAGAAGAAGACTCCTGGAAATGATGCCTTTGTCTACTAGAACTATTCTCGTGTGTCTCGAGTTGATTCTCAAAATGCTTCTTAGACCGAGTGTTTTGATTTTGACCAAAACGTTGATGTCTTTAAATAAATCATCAAAATTGAAGGTAAATGATTGCTCAAAAGGACTTTCACTACCTCTTTGTCCTGTGCCATCAGTAAAAGCACTGTGTTTTCATAGCACTGCGTTTTTGCCGATCAGCATCTGAAAGTGTTTCATATGCTTCTGCAGTCTCCCTGAATTTTGTGTCAGCATCAGGACTCTTATTTTTGTCGGGGTGGTACTTCATGGCCGATTTGTGAAAGGCCTTCTTGATTTGGCATTAGGATGCTGATTTTCAAACACCTAAGATATTAGTGTGGGCTGGGATTTAGCTCAGTGGGTAGAGCGCTGCGCTGCAGTCTCTGAGGTCCTGAGTTCAATTACCAGCACCGCAAAAATGGGAGAAGGGCCTGGCAATCCACTCCCATTTCTCCTCCCAATTGCCACTCCCAAGGCAATCCCGAAACAGTCAGCCATTGAAAACCCTATGAGGGTCGCTATGAGTCGGATACTGACTTGACTGCACCTAATAACAACAACAAGAAGATATTAGTGAGCCTGCAGCCATAGCACTGTGGTGTCTGATCCCATCAGATCTCAGAAGGTAAGCAGGGTTGGGTCTGGTTAGTACTTGGATGGGAGACTGCCTGGGAACACCAGATAATACAGGCTTGGGAGAAGGACCTGGCAACCCACTCCCAAAAATCAATCCGCCATTGAAAACCTTATGAATAGCAGAGAAGCACTGACAATAGTGTTCTGCCTATTGCTATGAGTCAGACACTGACTCCACGGCACCTAGCAACAACAAACAACAAGATATTAGTGAAGGGGCTGGGGTTTAGCTCAATTGGTACAGTGCTGCTCTGTGGTTTCTAAGGCCCTGGGTTTGATCCTCAGCACTGCAAAAATGGGAGAAGGATGTGGCAATCCACTCCCGAAGCAATCTCAAAACAATCAGCCATTGAAAACCCTATGAATAGCAGAGAAGCACTGACACAGTGCTGGGCATGGCACAGTGTCGGGGAGTGTTTCATTCTGTTGTACATAGGTTTGCTATGAGTCGCAGCTGACTTGATGGCACCTGACAAAAACATCAAGACATTAGTAACTTCTTGAGGCCAGAATTAATTCTGTTATCATTAAAATGAAGATTGCAAAGATGAAAACAGATGAGGGAGCAGCCATTTCTAATATAGGAACAGTGGAAGTTGGCTAAAATTCGAGTTTAGCTATTGGATCCTCCTCAGTATTCTGTATTGTTTAACCACCTGCCTGGAGTTATACATATGACGGAGCAGGTAGTTCCACAGCAGCACCTGTAGAGAGACAGGCAGCCACTCAGTCTAAGAACTGGACACCTGGAAAGGCTTTGATGCTGAGATCTGGAAGCACCCTGGAAAGTGTGGTGTTGAATCCACATGGAAGGAAGCTGAGGGAACTGTTTCAGTTGCCCATGGGCCATGACAATTTGTGTGTGGGGGGGGGGGGTGGAGAGAGATGCTGTGCTCCTGAGAGAGAATGATTTGAGAAACAGGAGCTGCAGGAGTCCATTCTTAGTGTGGTGGGAATCCCAGTCCTGGGCTGTCTGGCTTTGTAAGTTCAACACTTAGAGATTCTGGCTGGGGCTTGGACTGCAAAGCCCTGAGCTTGGCTCTCAATGCTCTTGACATTTGGTTTGCTCTGCCCATTATTTTATTATTTAGTGAAAGACCCAAGTCATGCGCATGCAGGGCTTTTATTTATTTATTTATTTATTTATTTTTGGCAGTGCCAGTGATTTACGCTGGAGCCTGACATATGCAAAGTAGGTGCTGTACCACTAAGCCACATCGCAGCTCCATGAAGATTTTTATATCGGGATTTAGATCAGGTTTAAATCAGGATTCTTTCACTGCCAGCTGCAGACACCCACTCTGACTTTGCTGAGAGTCTGAACCAGGGCTGGGTGGGAGTTGAGACTGCTCTGGGGTCTGGGCATCAGGTTTTCGTGGTGGGACAGTCTATCAGGTAATGCTGCTCTATAGATAGACCTGTGGTTTGTCTGTCTGCCAGATGGCTCTGTCCCGTTGCCTGGCATGGGTGGTTTTACCCACTCCCTTGACCGGGAGAGGAATGCTATGGCAGTCTGCCTTTCCACCTTTCTCCATCCTGCTCTGTGCATCGAAGGCTGGCCTCGGCCTCTGGTCTATGATTGGGTCCAGCTAATGAGAAGCCCCAGGAGGACTTGGAGGGAATCAGGGGAGTGAAATTGGGGTCCTCATTCCTCTCCTCCTGGGGTCCCTGCAGGCTGACCTGTTTCAGCCCGAGGTCTCAGCTCTGGACAGCGGCCTTCCACACAGCCCCTGGGCCTAGGACAGGCAACTGCTTCCTCCTCAGGTCCTTTCAGATCTAGGGGTGGTGACGGCTCTGGCATATGGGACCCTGTACCGGTCACACCTCAGCAAGTAGTCCTTTATTAAAAGTGCTGTTTAAATTGTTCTGATTTGAGCGTTATCTGAGGGGACCTAGACGGATAGAGGGTGGGGAGCCCCACTTCTAGCGCACACGTCACGAGGCAGGAAGCCGGTGTGAGATTAGGAGGGAAGTGGAGGCAAAGCTTACGGAAAGGACCCCACGAGCTGCCCCCATGACGCCTGTTAGTTACGCCGAGATCTTGTCAGACCCCGATGGCTGAGTAAATTCTGGGGATGCCCTGCTCTTCTCAGAGGCTGTTTTGGTGGACACTTGCTCAAGCTGCGATGGCTGCTGCCCCTGGATCAGGCCCGTGGTGGCGGTGGTTCTCTGCCTTCCCCACCCACGCTCCACCCTGCTCCATGCCGGGGCCGCCCTGTGCAGAGGGCATCGCTGGGTTCCCGTGGGGAAAGACAGGGTGGGGCATTTCTCCCTGGCTGCCGTCCCACTGGGCACAGCACTTTTGGCACTAGCCGTGCCTCTCGCCCTGACTGCCTCTGATGACAGTGCTGCCATTACCCTGCTCACTGGCTCTAGTGACCCTGTGTCCGCCCCTGATCCCTCCAGCCTCGGGCAGTAATTGCTCTCGTCTGTGCTAGTCCCAGGACACCCTGGCACCCCATGTTGGGATCCTTAGTGCCCACACCCAAGGCAATAGTGCCTTCATTATATTCTTAAAAAAAAAAAAATACAGAAGCCAGGTACTGTGGCGCATGCCTGTGATCCCAGAGACTTGGGAAGTTGAGGCAGGAGGATGGCGAGTTCAAGGCCAGAGGCAACCTGTGCAATTTAGACTGTGTCTCAAAAAGTAAAAAAAAATCCGGGCACGGTTGCACACCTGTAATCCCAGCTGCTTGGGAGGCAGAGGCGGGAGGATCGCAAGTTCGAGACCAAAGATAGTCTGGGTAACTTTAGCAAGACCCTGTCTCAAAAAGTAAAAAAAAAAAAAAAAAAAAAAAAAAAAAAAAAAAAAAAAAAAAAAAAAAAAAAAAAATGGGCTGGGGGCGCAGCTCAGTGGTCCAGCACTTGCAAAGCATGCAGGCGTGAGGCCCTGGCTTCAACCCCCAGTACTGCAAAAAGTGGGGAAAAAAAAGGGACTTGGGCTGCAGCTCAGTGGTACAGCAATTGCCTAGCATATGGCAAGACCCTGGGTTCAACCCCTAGTACTGGAAAAAAAAAAAAAAAGCCTTTGATTTCGTGCCTGGACACTGACTGACACGGGTCTCAGGATGGTTTCTTCAAAAAATGCAGCAGCCGGTGGGATGGGACCTTCCTGTTGCCGGAAACAGTTCCTGCCCAGAGGCAGGTGCTGACCACCCTCTTGTCCTACCAGCAGGTAGCCAAACGGCTCTTTTGCTTCTCAGCCCCTACCCCCTGAGAGTAGAAGGCTATGGGGGAATTTTTGAGGGGATTCATCCAAGTAAAGAGCACTTGGGGAGGAGGGAGCGTGTGCCCCTGCCCAGGCCAGGTGAGGGGCCCCGAGAGGAATGGGGTTGTCTGCCAGAAGGACGAGTTTGGTTAAGCTGACCAAAGGCAGGGCCCCTCGGAGGCTGGCTCTGTAACAAGTGACAAACTGGAAGACTGCAGCATGATCACTGGGGCTGCCTGAGGTGGCCAATGGGAAAGTGGGGCAGGGGCCTGCACCGCCATTGTTTGGCTGGACAAAGGTGTGGCCTCCCTTGGGGCCAAGTGGGCGCTGTGAAATATCAGGTACGATGGAATCTGGGCCCATTCTTGGGACTTCATTTTACCTTAATGACCTCTTTAAACACTCTATCTCAAATATAGTATCATTCTGCAGTACTGGGAGCCAGGGCTGCAAGGTGAATTTTGGGGGGAACAAATTCAGGCTTTTGGCACATCAGGTGCTCTTTAGCTTCCTGGTGAACAAGACTGACATAATCTGCAGCCCTCCTGGAGCTAGAAAGGAAACACAAATTTAAAATAAGTGAAATGGCCAGGTGTGGTGGTGCATGCCTGTAATCCCAGCACTTGGGAGGCTGAGGCAGGAGGATCCATGCGAGCTGGAGACCAGCCAGGTCTATGCAGCGAGTTCCAGATCAGTCTAGTCTACAGAGCGAGACCCTGTCTGAAAAATCAAAATAAATGAATAAACAAAAATATAACATAGGTCAAGTGACGGTAAGCAACTGTGAGAAATTTAACAGGGAGTTGCAGTTTGGAGTTGGGCAGTTAGAAGGCCCTCAGTGAAGAGATGATGAAGGCCAGCTCAGGGTCAGAGTTTTTGTGGTAAGGAACAGACTCTGTTACGCTGTGGGTTTTCCCTCTCTAAATTGGGGTAAATTAGGAGGATTTGGATCTCTCCGCAGATGTTTATAATTTAGGGAAACTTCAGCTGATGGAACGTAGGATGTGGCCTAGAGAAGAGACAGGTTGGAGACGGTCAAAGTGCTGAATGTCAGGCCAAGAACTTGATCCGGAAGGCCTTTGGTATTAGGGTATGTTGAAATACAAAAGTTATGTGCTTAATTTCACTTTGAGGTGTGGATGCTTCAGAGTGGGGAGAAAACACACAAAGTATTTTTTTAAAAATAATCAAATGACAATGACATTTACCACTTGAAAGACTGTGTTAAAATATTATGTCTGAGGCCAGGCACAGTGGTGCATGCCTGTAATCCCAGCTGCTTGGGAGGTGGAGGCAGGAGGATCACAAGTTCGAGACCAGAGGCAGTCTGCGTAATTTAGCGAGACCATGTCTCAAAAAAAGTAAAAAAAAAAAAAAAAAAAAGAGTGGGTTGGGGGTGCAGCTCAGTGGTCCAGCACTTACAGAGTATGCAAGCGCAAGGCCCTGGGTTCAACCCCCAGTACTGCAAAAAAAAAAAAAAAAGTTATGTCTGGGTAACATTTGAAGGAGTAGGCTTCATATTAAACATGGATTTTCTTTAGGTAAGTATCATCAGTTACTCGAAAGACCCTAGCATTCATGGACCCGGGTGCTGCTCCACATACAACTCAAGTGCTGGAATATTTTTGTACACTCTTTCCATTTTCCGAATTGTCTTGTAAATCAGTGTTCAACTAGTTTTATAAAACTGAAAAGCTGAATATTTTTCATAGTAGCAACTGTAGTGTTTACCTAGTTTGGATTTCTCTGTTAAAATGTAATTGCATTACCATCCCTTTTCAAAAAAGGTCTGTTAGAGGGAAATTTGAGTGTGAGATTTTCTTGGGACTGTATCCTGTAGCCCCTGCCCTTTACAACATAGAAAATATCGCTTAGGCCATTACGTTTTAATTCCAGGTTTAAAACCTTTTGAAAGCTGTAGCTTTACATGGCTTTCTTTCCCATGAGAAATCAGCTTTGTTAAGTGATGGCATTTTTTAAAAATAATATCGTGTTCTTTTTAAACTGAATTTTATATCTAATCAATGTCTTCAATCTTGAAGAATTTGCATTGCTGTGTTTATATGTAGAGTATTGCAAGCACATGATTAGCTTTAGGCATTTTATTAAATGCTGTTTCAGTGTGGCATTATTGTTGTGGCTTGTTGTTGTTAGGCGCCATGGAGTTGTGTCCGACTCATTGCGACCCTTATAGGGTTTTCAATGGCTGATTGTTTCGGGATTGCCTCGAGAGTGGGTTGCCACATACTTCTCTCGTTTTTGCGGTGCTGGGAATCAAACTCCAGACGTCAGAGACTGCAGAGCGGCGCTCTACCACTGAGCTAAATCCCAGCCCCATTGTACACAACTCAATGGCACCTAACAACAACAGCTGTTGTGGCTTAGAACTATCTAAATGAGGTTTGTACTATTAAAAGTGAATTAAAGAATAAAAAGAAAATCAAATGAATATATGTGCATAGTTGGGAAAAAGGGGCCCCTAATTTAGCTCAGTTGGTAGAGTGCTGTGCTGCACTCTCTGAGGTCCCAAGTTCAATTCCCAGCACCACAAAAATGGGAGAAAGACCTGGCAATCCACTCCCAAGGCAGTCCCGAAACAGTCAGCCATTGAAAACCCTATGAGGGTCGCTATGAGTCAGATACCGACTAGACGGCACCTAACAACAACAACAACAACAAAAAGCCCTTTATTAAAAAAAATAACCGTCCCCAACCCCAGTAGTGGAAGAGCCTTGAGATAGGTCTTTTCTATTTCACCCTCTGGCCACTTAGTGGAGGCTTGGGTCTCTCAGTTATGAGAAAAATCCTCTTTATTACTTGTCTTTGGCTATTTCTTCTCCCCCCACTTTCTCTGTTCTCTTTCTGATAATTTTATCAGTTGGATGTTAGACCTCTTCCATCATCCTTTATTTTTTTCTCTGACATTTTCCGTCTCTTAGTTTTTAATTCTAATTTCTGGAGCACATCCTTAATGTCCAGTGCTTCTATTGAATTAAAAGAAAATTGCTATCACTATTTTTAATTTTCTAATGGTTCCTTTTTTAAAGGCTTTATTCGGGTATGCTTTACATATCACAAAATCCACCCACAGTACGTATACAATTCAAAACTGCTCCTTTTTAAAACAAAAATAGGAATTTTAAGAGCAGTTTTAGGTACACATCAAAATGGAACAGAAGGTACAGAAATTTTCCATGTGTCTCCTGCTCCCACGCATGCGCAGCCTTGCCTGCTATCAATTTGGTACGATCAATTAACCCACACGGACACACCGTTATCTCCCAAAGGCTACTGGGTACATGAGAGTTCATTTCTGGTATTGTCCGTCCTATGGGTTGGGAGGGATGTATACTGACATTCATCCACCATCAGAGTCGTGTATAGACTAGGTTCACTACCCTGAAAATCCTGTGCTCCATCTATTCGTCCCTCTCTCCTAATCCCTGCCAACCACTGATCTTCTTCCTATCTTCATACTTCTTTTGGCTTTTCCAGGATGTCATACAGTGGGACTCATTAGTATATAGCCTCTTCACATTGGCTCTTTCACTTGGTAATACATGCCAATACATTTCTCCACCTCTTTTCATGGTTTGATAGCTCATCTCTTTTTAGCACTGAATAATATTTCTTTGGAGGTACCACAGTTTATTCATTCACCTAATGGATCCATTCGGGGCTGGGATTTAGCTCAGTTGGTAGAGCGCTGCGCTGCAGTCTCTGAGGACCCGAGTTCAATTCCCAGCACCGCAAAAATGGGAGAAGGGCCTGGCAATCCACTCCCAAGGCAATCCCGAAACAGTCAGCCATTGAAAACCCTATGAGGGTCACTATGAGTCGGATACCGACTCGATGGCACCTAACAACAACAACAACAATGGATCCATTCAGGTGGGATGTTGGTCTGGATTTTTTTTTTTTTTCTTGGTGCTCTCAGTGGTTTTTACAAAGGGTGATAATTAGCTATATAACGAATTGTGAAGTGTTTCCTTTCCCTTTTATTTTCTGGAAAATAATGTGTTGAATTGGTGTTAATTCTCTAAAAGTTTAGTAGATTCTCCAGGAAAACCATTATGGACCTGGTGGTTTTATTTTCCAAAAATTACTGTGCCACTTCTTTCTGACCTCCATGTTTTTTAATTTTAATTTTTTTATTTATCTTTCATTCTTTTAAGGAAAGAGGTTTATGTTGCTCAGAGTTTAGAGGAGTCAGGCCACAATGGTGAAGAAGGCACAGTGACAGAGCAGGTGGCAGGGCTTGGAGCAGAGTAGACCTGTTTACATCATGGCAATCGGGAGCAGAGACCTCTATCTTTTTTTTCTTTTTTTCTTTTTCCCCAGTAGTAGGGGGCTGAACCCAGGGCCTTGCACATATTTTTTGCACATGCACTACCATGAGCTGCACTTTCAGCCACTTTTCTTATTTTTTATCTTGAGACAAGGTCTTATTAAGTTACACAGGCTAACTCTGGCCTTGAACCTGAGATCCTCCTGTCTCTGCCCCTGAGTTGCTGGGATTACAGGCATGCGCCACTGTACCCAGCCCACCTCCATGGTTTTTAAAGGGAAATTAACTAGCATTCTAATTGTTTCCCTTATAGGTAAGAAATTGTTTTTCTCTGACTTCTTTAAATATTTTATTCCTTATCTAGTTTTTAGAAGTTTAATTGTGATGTGTTTTGCCATGAACTTCTTTGGGTTTATCCTGTTTGGGGTTTGCTCACGTTCTTGAATCTGTAAGGTTTTTGCTTCTTGTCAAATTTGGGAAGTTTTCAGCCATTTTTCCTTTGAGTACTTTTTCTGCTCCCCCTTCCATTTTTCATGTTAGGATTCTAATGACAGAAATGTTAGATCTTTTGTAATAGTTCCACAGGTCCCTGAGCCTCTGCTCATTTTTCTCTCCATTCTCTTTTTCTTTGTTGTAAGACTAGGCAATTTCTTTGTTTTATCTTCTTTGTTATTTTTTTATTTTTGCAGTACTGGGGGTTGAACCCAGGGCCTCACGCCTGCATGCTCTGCAAGTGCTGGACCACTGAGTTGCGCCCTCAGCCCATTTTTTTAGTTTATTTGAGACAGGGTCTCACTAAGTTACGCAGACTGCCTCCGGTCTTGAACTTGCGATCCTCCTGCCTCCGCCTCCCAAGCCGCTGGGATTACAGGCGTGCGCCACCGCGCCCCGCTTGTTTTATTTTCTGATTTATTGATTTCTTCCTGTCTTCCTTCTGTTTGGCTGTTGAGCCCATTTATTGAGGTTTTTATTTTTGATTATTGTATGTTTTTACTTCTAAAATTTCTATTTGGCTCTTCTTTATAGCTTTTGTTCTTTTCTAAGGCTTTCTATATTTTTCATTTGTTTCAAGTGTGTTTGTGGTTGCTGACTGAAGCATTTATCATGATTGGTTTAAAATTTTTGACAGATTATCCTAATGCCTCTATCTTCCCAGTGTTAGTGTCTAGCAGTTGTCCTTTGTCATTCAGTTTGAGATCTTCCTGCTTCTTGGTATCAGTGCTTTTTTGATGGAAACTGGACATTTTATGTTGTGCTCAAAACACTGGATCTTACTGAAACCTGTTTTAGCTGGCTCCCTCTGACACCCCTCTGGCAGGGAAAAGAGAGGGCACTGCTTCAGTCCTGTTGGATGAAGGTAGAAGTCCAGATTCCTCATTTTATTTCCTTGGACTCCAGCGGAGGCTCCCTGTTATTGATGAATGTGATGAGAGTTTGAGCTCCTCACCGTCTCCACTGACACTGGCGATGGCTTCTCTAGTACCTCGGCGGGGATAATGAGACACCAGAAAGCCAAGGAAGTTGCTCCCATGTCTCTCCTTGGCTTGTGAGGTCCCTGGCCCATCTGCCTTTGTTTCTCCTCCTTTTAGAGTCTTCTTATATTTGCCTTACACGTGACGTCCAGGGAGTCTAGTTGTCCTCAGCACAAAGAATAGGAAAGTACACCTCCTCCATCTTCCTGCTAGTGAAAGTCCCATAAAAAATTAAAATGATAAGCTGGGCGCAGTGGCTCTCGCCTGTAATCCCAGTGAATTGGGAGGCAGAGGCTGGAGCATTGCAAATTTGAGACCAGAGGGGCAGTCTGCATAATTTAGCGAGACCCTGTCTCAAAATAAAAAGTAAAGAAAAGTAGAAAGCCTTAGAAAAGAACAGCAGTTATAAAGAAGAGCCAAATAGAAATCTTAATTTTAATTTGTAATTTGTAATTTTAATCTTAATCAAAAATAAAAAGCTCAATAAATAGGCTCAACAGCCAAATAGAAGGAAGAAAGGAAGAAATCAATAAATCAGAAGATAAAACAAAGAAATTCCCTGGGTGCAACACCCCAGTACTGCAAAATAAATAAATAAATAAAATAAAATAAAAACGGGGTCTAACTTACAAACAGTGCCATGGATGATCTTTTCATATATTTATACCTAGGAACCACCAGCCAGAGGAAACCTTCCTTGCATGCCAAAGGCACCCCAGTCTACCTAGCTGGCTGCTGGATGGATTGGCGAGAGGCAGGGTGGGGAGTGGTGCCCAGGGCACTCAGTCCTCCTTGTCTATTTCCGGGGAGTAGGGTGGCTGGGCTCCGTGGATCTCATCCAGATCTGCACAGGCCTCCTGGCTGACCATTCCTTCCTCTGTGGCCTGGGCCGTCGGTTGATGTGGAACAGGCCAGAGTCCTCTGATGCAGGTGGGGAAGCCCCGCCCTTTCTGCCATCAGGCCCGCTGTCGGGAAGCACAGGCAAATCCCTGCCTCTGGATGCCCTCTTTCCTCACCTCTGGGGTCAGCTGTTCATTTCCTGTTGCTCAATCGCACTCCACAGTGACTACACATTCATTTTGTCAACAACACGCTGTACCGTGTGCCGAGGGCATGGCTGTTGGGGTAGCTTTCCTCTGCCCTGCTCTGGATTACGGGGCTGTAAAGGGAGAGAGCAATTGACTGGGAGTCAGAGAAACAGGAAGGAGAAACACTGTGAGAGACAGAGATGGAGAGATGGAGACAGACAGGCATTAGAAGTCAGGTGGCTTGGCTGTGAGTCACTTAGTTAGCCTCAGTTTTCTCATCTGTAAAATGGGACCAACATTACAATCTTTGCAGGAAGGGCAGGGGTGGTGGTGGTGGAGATTCCACCATGCGAAGGACCCAGCATACAGCTGGAGCTCAGTAACTATCTGTGATTATTATTATAAACGCAACAAACAGATGGAAAGCTGTACTTGTTCCTCCACTGGGCTCACATCCTCAGGCCTGCTTCCTAAAGTCTTGCTTTGTGGGACTTTTCCTTTGACAAAGAGGAAGCAGGCCGGGGAGGGAGGTCTGAAAACCACGGCAGGGCTAAGTGGTGCCTGGGGAGACGTGGGTACCAGGAGGTAAGCAGCCCACTTGCCTGCCGGGCTGAGAATAGCCAGCATTCATTAAGCACCTACTGCACAGCCTCTCTCTGGGGCGCCCTGCATAGGTGCAATCATGTCTTCAGTTTACTGCTGAGGAGGGCACCTGGGCTTCAGCGAGGGCAGCTGCCTGGCCCAGTGAGGTGGGCAGGAACAGAGAGCTGCTTGGTGCCAAGGCCTGGGTGCTGCCTGATGCCCCCCAGTGTCCTGTGGTTCTGGTCGGTGCTGAAGGACAGTGTGGACCAGCTGGCCAGCCGAGGGCTCTGCTCCTAGCCGGCTGCCCCTGAGGCCAGCTGTAAGGGGCCACCCCTCACTTCAGAGGGCCTGAGGGGTCTAAGTCCAGCTGCGCAGAGTCTATGGGGGGGCAGTTTGCACCTCAGGGGTCAGCCGGCCATGTTTCTCAACTTCTGGGCTGACAGCCGGGACATGCCAGACTCAGGGTCATGGTGGGCAGGGTGGGAGTTGCACGGGAGCGGTGCTGAAGAGGGCGGTCATGAGCAGCAAGGGACCCCGCCTGGCCCCACCCTCTGTGGCCAGCTAGTGTGAATATCCAGAAAGCTCTTATGGTGCCTTCTGGCTTCACCACTGTCACCTCCTTCCTCCTTCCCCACTGTCCTCCACATCAGTTAGTGCCCTAGACTTGTGCATCCTGCTCCCACCCTGCCTCTGCAGGCCCCCTTCCTGTCCCCACTCCCCATCTGCATCTTCGCCATCCCCTGTCCCCTGGACTTCATAGCTCTGGAGGTCAGCAGACCACACCTGAATTTTGTCTTCCATGTTTTCTTTGGTTTCAATGCATTTGGAAAATGTTTGTTGGCCCCTCCAGGCCTGACTATTTCAGCTGTCAAGACTTCTATTTAAGAAACTGCTGTGAGAGACAGATGGGCTGGTGTAGCCTGTGCATGCCAGCTCCGCGGGAGGCTGAGGCAGGCGTTAGGGACCAGCCGGAGCAACATAGGGAGATGGCGTCCTGGACCAAAAAAGAAGAGAAAAGGAAGAGAAGAGAAGAAAGGAAGGAGGGAGGGAGGGAAGGAGGGAGGAACAAAGAGACAGAGAGAGGAAGGAAGGAAGGAAGGAAGGAAGGAAGGAAGGAAGAAAGGGAGGGAGGGAGGGAGGAAGAAGGAAGGAAGGGAGGAAGGAAGGGAGGAAAAAAGGAAGGAAGGGAGGGAGGGAGGGAGGGAGGGCAGGGGAGGAAGAGAAACTGTTGTGAGACCAGGCAAGTCATTTAACCTCTCCAAGTCTCAGTTTCCTCATCTGCAAAGTGGGAGGGTTTCGGGTAATATCCACCTGAGGGGATTGTGAGGATTAACGGGAGGAGGCTTCAGTTCCCAGGTGCCTCCTGCCCCTCCTCCCACCCCCACTGACTGGCCCCCAGTTTCTCTCCCCACCTGATCTCTCTGCCATGCCAACTGCTTGAGCAAAGGTCCAAGAACTCTACCGCAAATTCTGCTTGCCTGGTTACTCCTTGCTATTTCTAAGAGGTAGAGTATAGTTTTCTTAGCTGATATCTGCGGCCTTTTGGGCCCCTGCCTGCCTCTCCCAGCTCCTTGCCTCACCCTTGCTGCATTCCCAGGCTCATTGTCCACGTAGGGCCCACTATGGCTGAAGTGTGCCCCCCACCTCCCCAATTCATTTGTTGGAGCCCTTACTCCTAGTTCCTCAGAATGTGACCTTTGGTAATGGGGTCTTTTTTTTTTTTTTTTTTTTTTTTGTGTGTGTGTGTGTGTGTGGTACTGGGGGTTGATCCCGGGGCCTCATGCCTGCATGCTTTGCAAGTGCTGGACCACTGAGCTGCACCCCCAGCCCTTTTATTTTTTTTCCTTACTTCCTGAGACAGGGTCTCGCTAAGTTATGTAGACTTCCTCTGGTCTCAAATTTGCAATCCTCCTGGCTCCGCCTCCCAAGCAGCTGGGATTACAGACGTGCGCCACCAAGCCCAGCTAATGGGGTCTTTTTTTTAAAGACGAAATTAAGTTAACCTGAGGTCATGAGGGTGCGCCCTAACCCAATATGACCGTTGTACATGTAAGAACAGATTGGGACACACAGACACGCAGAGGAAGGACGACACGAAGACATGGAAGATGGCCACCTACAAGCCACGAGGAGAGACCTCAGAAGAAACCCTCCCTGTAGACACTTTGATCTTGGACTTCCAGCCTCCAGAACCGTGAGGAAACGAACTCTTGTTGTTTAAGCCAATCTGTGCACTTTGCTCTGGCAGCCTGCGCAGACACAGAGAGGGCCTCTCACACGCCAGTTACCAAGGGCCTCAAATGTAGACCAGGGGCCTGCGTTGCCAAATGAGGTCTTTGTTGTTTAAGGCGTCTAGTGTAAATTTTAAAAATAGGTCATAGCATCTGTGTTAGACTTTTCATTGCTGTGACAAACTACCTGAGAAAACGACTTAAGGGAGGAAGGATTTATTTCTGCTCATGGGTTCAGAGGGTTCACTCCATGGTGGGCTGGTTTCCTGTTTCTGGGTTAGTAGGAAGGATTGGTTTCGGATTTATTTACACAGGCTTTTCTGACCACCTCCAAGAGGGGCAGAAGGGCAAGGTGGAGTAAAGCTGTGCAACTCACGGCAGATGGGAAGTGGAGTGAGCTGGGACAGGAAGGGGCCAGGCTTAGATAGAACCCAAGACAGGTCTCCAGTGACCTCCTTCCTCCAGCCAGGCCCCACCACATCCCAATAGTCTATTCAGATTTTGAATCCATCAGTGGATTAAACCATCGATTAAGTTAGAGCCCGGATGAGTTCTGGAAGTGCCCTCACAGATACATGCAGAGGTGGGCTTTATTAACCTTTTGTTGTTGTTGTTGGGTGCTATTGAGTTGGATCTGACTCATAGGGACCCTATGTACAACAGAGCAAAACACCACCGAACACTGTGCCATGCACATGATCTTTTTGTGTTTGAGCCCAATGTTTCAGCCACTATGTTCTCATTTTGAGTTGTGTCACGTTAGCAAAAGGAGGTCCCAGGGGATTTACCCCATTTCTGTCATTTAGGTCAACTCTACTTTAAGGAGTCAACTCTTCCTTAATCTGTCTTATATGCCTTCCAGCTTGGGGGGCTCATTTTCCGGCACTGTATTTGGCAATGCTTCTCTGCTATTCATAGGATTTTCAATGGCTAATTATTTCTGGACTGGGCTGCTGAGTCCTTCTCCCTAGTCCCTCTTAGTCTGGAAGCTCAGCTGAAACCTATCCACTATGGGTGGCCCTGCTGGTATCTGAGATACCAGTGGCATAGCCTTCAGCATCACATAACAAGTAAGCCCCCACAGCATGACAAGCTGACAGACCCATGGAGAACTGACCTCTTAGGCATCTCATTCAAGTTGACAATCAAGATTAACCATCATGGCATCTGTGTGAGTGAGCTTGTGTATCGTGGTGGCAAAATACCTGACACACCAACTTAAGGAGGGAGGATAGGTTTACTGGCGCTTATGGTTTAGAGGCTCTTGTTGTTGCTGTTGTTGTTAGGTGCCATGGAGTCAGGATCCGACTCATAGCGACCCTACATACAACAGGTGAAACACTATTGTTAGTGCTTCTCTGCTGTTCATAGGGTTTTCAATTGGCAAATTGATTTTTGGGAGTGGGTTGCCGGGTCCGTCTCCTAAGCCTGCAGCACCTGGTGTTCCCAGGCGGTCTCCCATCCAAGTACTAACCAGGCCCAACCCTGCTTAGCTTCCAATATCTGATGGGATCGGATGCCACAGTGCTACAGCTGCGGGCTTAGAGGCTCTTACTTAGTCCATAATGGTGAGGAGGCATGGCGGAGCAGCTGGCGGCAGGGCCCATGGCAGAGGACCTCCTCATATGGCATCAGGAAGCAACAGAGAACTTACCAGAGCTGGGAGGCTGGGTAAAACCTTCAAGCCCCCCACCCCCACTCTGTGGCCTTCTGCAAACTAGGTTCCTCCTGCTGAAGTTCCACAGCCTCCACAGACAGTGCCACCACCTGGGGACAATGCATTTAAGCATATGACCTTTGGGGGACATTTTAGATTCAAACCATAACTGCCTCTATAACTCTGTTTTGGCATTGTTGTTTCTGTTTTTGTTGTTAGGTGCCGTCGAGTCGGTATCCGACTCATAGCGACCCTACGTACAACAGGTGAAACACTACTGTCAGTGCTTCTTTGCTATTCATAGGGTTTTCAATAGCGGATTGATTTTTGGGCGTGGGTTGCTGGGTCCTTCTCCCGTTTTGGCATTTCTTCATATCCTGCCCTGAGCTACTCCCACTAGGCCTTTGCCCACACAGTTCCCTGGGCCCAGAATCCCAACCCCAATACCTTTCTCCAGTTGCCCCCCTAGTGCTGCAAGGCTGAGCTTAGTGACCGCCAAGTCCCAGCGAAGGCTCTCTTGGGCTTCCTGTACACTAGCGTGAGCCTCCCGGAGGGACAGCTGTGCTAGGGGACAGCTGCCTGCGCCCTTGTTTGCACATAGCCTTTGAGTTCCTGGGGCTGGGGCCTGTCAAATGACCCAATTACAGCAAATTTAGTTTTGAGATGGAAGTGGCTTTTATTTGCAATTCTAAAATTGGGCAACACCTCATTTTTGTAATATAGAACAAGTGTTTCCATGAGCTAAGCAGAAACGCTTGGCTTTAGGGGCAGCAAAGAGCTGAAGAAAGCAGCAGCTGAGAACAAAGAGTGGCTTCGTTGTTTCAAAGTTAATTTCCCTGTAAAAGTGAAAGCAGAGGGGGCGTCCTTACCATGCTGGCCAGAACTAGCCCATTTGGGGATTCAGCTATGACTTCTCTCTCCTGATTTCTCAGGTCAAATAAACCACATCGTGTGGGCTTGGTGATATGAACTTCAGCATGTCTAACTCCATTTTGCTTTGGTCTTTTTGACCTAGGGAGGGGCTCAGTTCCAATCAATGACCCCCTTAAATTTTATGTAGCAGACCACATCTTATTTGTTGTAGCCCTTATATCCGGCACCATGCTTGGTAGAGAAAAGGCATTTTTTTTTTTTCAAGTATTTTCTCCTAGTCTATGGCTTTTTTTTTTTTTTTTTTTTTTTTTTTTTTTTTTTTTTTTTTTTTTTTTTTTTTTTTTTTTTTTTTTTTTTTTTTTTTTTTTTTTTTTTTTTTTTTTTTTTTTTTTTTTTTTTTTTTGCGGGCCTGGGATGTTAGACCCAGGGCCTGGCGCTTGCATGCTCTGCAAGTGCTGGTTTGAGACAGGGTCTCGCTAAGTTACGCAGACTGCCTCTGGTCTCGA
>VMDO01020124.1:24483-38374 GCA_007922755.1 Pedetes capensis | reverse complement strand
CGGCTAGGAGGCCAGCCGGGGCCCAGGCCGGTGCACTCATCCCCCACCCCTCTCCCCACCCACCCTCCTCCTGGGCTGCTCTCTGGGGCATTTACCGCTTCTGCCGGGAAGCAGGAGGCTGGCCAGGGTGGCGCAGAGCAGGACGAGGCGCAGCGGGCTCTCCATGGTGTGGCCAAGGCCGGCAGCTCCCGTCCCTGTTGGGTCCGGCGGAGGGCAAGGGTCACTTGCTGTGGGCCCTGGGCGGCCATTGTCCTGCTTATCTCGGCCTGCTGATTGGAGGGCAGAGCAGGGCACTGGGGAATGTGTCACCCAGACCCGCCTTCCCTGGGCAGAGTGGGCGGCCGGAGGCCTCAGCCCGCCTGTCCTCCTCTGAGAGAAGGGGAATGTCACGTACGCCCTTCTGTAGCTTTGAGACGGTCATGCCTGGCCCTCGGCTGGTCCTCAGAGCCACAGCAGGCGGATGGTGTTCCCATGGCTTTTCAAAACCAGGACCTGAGGCTTAGCGGGCAGGAAGGCCTGACCGGGTGCCGGCATGCACATGGCTTCGTGCCCAGGCTCTCAGACTCCGGCTGCCCCGGCTGCCCTGTGCCCACGGTGCAGGTGTGGGGTCAGGCGTCCCTTGGGCGAGGCTGCACACGCTCCTATGTGGGTGGGGTAGCCTGTGGGGGACAGGTGGGCCCTGAAGTGTCTGCAGGTTGGTACAGTCTGATCACTACTCACTCCCTAGGACATGTCAGTGGGGAGAACGGCCCAGGAGTGGAGGCCCTGCCTGCCTGGCCTGCTGCTTACCGATGTCCCCCCGGGAGACCAAGAAGGAGTGTCGGGGTTCGGCTCAGGCCCGGCAGAGGTCAGAGTCTTGCCCTGACACTAAGTGGGTATTGGGGACCCACAAGACTGGGTGGTGTAGTGGCTGGAGGCACCAAAGAAGGACTTTAGGAGACCTTCTGCAGGAAACAGGAGAGGGAAGGTTTATTGGGTTACTCCCCAAGTGGGGTGCAACCAGCAAGCAGCCCCTGTTAAGTGCTCAAGTGCTAGCTCTAAGGCTGCAGCATAGAATGCTGCAGGCTCACTGATGGAACAGCTCAGCCTTAAAGGCACAGCTACAGGCAGCTGGTGTTCCGCTGGGCTGGAGGTCTGGTGGTCTTGACTCTCACAGCTCGCCTTCTCTGCCTCCCTCCTTCCCAAAGGTGAGAGGAATTGGGAGGCTCTTCGTGGCTTGCTTATAGCCTTTGGCGCTTCGGGGCCCCTGGTCTTGATGCGTCAGCTTGGTTGGAGATCTTCTGCTGGATTGGGGAGCTCTGGATCAAGGTGATGGGGTCCAGGTAGCAGTTGAGGGATGGTGAGAGTTGAAGGGGTGAAGTGGGGTTGGGGCCCTACTTATATAGGCTCCTGGGAGGGGGTGTGTACTGGGGTTAGCCAATCAGGGCACATTCCTGACAGGTATAGCAGGTAAACTGTCATACCTGCCAGGTAGGGGCAGTTATTTAACTGGGGTGCTAGGGGTAGCCAATCAAAATTGAGGTGGTTGAGGCTGGTCAGGCTGGTCAGGGACTATCTTTGCTCACTTGATGGGACGGGTAGGAGTGAGTGAGTGGGATGTGGCCCTGGGGTCAGCTAAAGGTTGGTCCCTCAGGCTAGTATGAGGGACCCTAGTTATGGGGTGGCCTGCAGCCATAGCCCTGTGGCATCCAATCCCGTTAGATCTCGGAGGCTAAGCAGGGTTGGTCCTGGTTAGTACCTGGATGGGAGACCACCTGGGAACACCAGGTGCTGTAGGCTTGGGAGTAGGATCTGCAACCCCCTCCTAAAAATCAATCTGCCATTGAAAACGCTATGAACAGCAGAGAAGCACTGACAATAGTGTTTCTCATGTTGTACAGAGGGTTGCTAGGAGTCGGATACCGAGTCGACGGCACCTAACAACAACAACAACAACAACAACAACAACAACAAGTTATGGGGTGCATTAAAAAATCCCAACAAAGGAGCAGCCTTGGGCTTTTGGTACTGGTGGCCTCTCAGCTCCGTGTGGTCCTCAGAGGCCTGCAGCTCTTTCTTCGGATGAACACCTGGTTCTGGGAGTGGACACCAGGAAGGGTGGGGCAGGGCAGTTGGGGCCTGTGTCAGTACAAACAGCTGCTCTCCTAGGTGGTGGCCCCTGTGGCTATGCAGACCTATCAGGGGTATGTGTGCATGGAGTCGGGGTGCAGGCCAGGGGGCTGCCCCAAGCCCGGAAACCCCCAAGTAGTGTCAAGCCCAGAGCTTCTCTGCTTCGTGCCAGGAGGCGCTGCTGGGATTCTCTGCTCCAGGGGCTCTGGAAGGAAACGGGGAGACCTTGGCCTGCGTGGGGACCGTGGTCACCACCCACACTTTCCTCAGGCGGAGTGGGCTGTGGGGAGGTCACGGCTGGTCCTCATCAGAAACCACATCCAGCCAGGTGCGGTGGCGCACACCTGTAGTC
This sequence comes from Pedetes capensis, assembly GCA_007922755.1. NCBI lineage: Eukaryota > Metazoa > Chordata > Mammalia > Rodentia > Pedetidae > Pedetes > Pedetes capensis. The sequence continues at coordinate 35,913 of VMDO01020124.1, read as the reverse complement.
CCAGCGGCTCGGGAGGCGGAGGCGGGACGATCGCAAGTTCAAGACCAGAGGCAGTCTGTAACTTAGCGAAACCCTGTCTCAAAAAGGAAAAAAAATGGGCTGGGGGCGTGGCTCAGTGGTCCAGCACTTGCCCTGGGTCCAACCCCAGTACCACAAAAGAGGAAAGAAAGAAAGAAAGAGAGAGAGAGAGAGAGAAGGAAAGAGAGAAAGAGAGAGAGAAAGAAAGAAGGAAAGAAAGAAAGAGAGAGAGAAAGAAAGAAGGAAAGAGAGAGAGAGAGAGACAGAGAGAGAAAGAAGGAAAGAAAGAGAGAGAGAAAGAAAGAAAGAGAGAGAGAGAGAAAGAGAGAGAGAGAGAAAGAGAGAGAGAGAGAGAGAGAGAGAGAGAGAAAGAAAGAGAGAGAGAAAGAAAGAGAGAGAGAAAGAAAGAAAGAGAAAGAAAGAAGCCACGTCCAGCAGGTGCTCTGTGTCTGCACAGCAGTGGGCAGGAGGTCAGCTCCTGGCCCCGTCCTTGCTGGCCGCTGCCTGGGGCCACGCTGACTGGCCAGGCTCTTGGTGCCTTTGCTCTGGCCGCTACGTGTGCCCCCATGAGCACAGGCAGGCTGTCTGGCTTGCCACTCAGTGGGTGTCCGGCGAACACCCATGGCTGGATGCGTGGACAGTATCTGGCGCTGAGGCCAGGAGGTGTCCGCCAGGTGTGTGGGCAGCACAGAGTCCTCAGAGCCGTGGAGGTCTGCGTGGCCTCTGGGTGCACTCAGCCTGCACACCGACCAGATGCCCTGAGGTTGTGTGGAGTAAGAACACGCGGCAGAGGCGGTGTCAAGAATGAAGGCTGAGCAGGGACGCCGATTCGGGGTCCCCTCCCGTCCCCACCCTCTCTTTGGCTGCACACCCAGGAAGTCAGTGCTGATCCGCAAGCGCGCATCCCATCGTGAGCTTGTCTTCCCGCGTGGGGACCGACCCTCCTCAGCCTCTCCAGAGGACTTGGCACCCACTCTGGGCAGCTCTGCGAGGTGGGTGCCGGCTTTGCCCCTTGGTGTCTGGGGAAACTGAGCAGAGCCTGCACTCCATGGAGGCCCCCTGGTCTGGATGGGTCGTGCGCCACGCTCCCTGCCTTCTTCCTGGGAAGTGGCGCCCTGCCAGTGTCTGTCTCGTGGGTCCAGAGCAGCTTCAGAGACAGCGGGGCTGAGGCTCAGCGGACCTGCCACTTGGCTGCAGAATGCTCCCTGGGTCTCCAGTGCTTCTGCGTGTTTGAAAACCAGTTTCACTGAAGGCCACAACGGGTACAGGGCCTTCCAAGTCCTCGGTCCTGCATGGATTGTACCCTCCCGACACCGTTGGAGGCAGGCTCCTGTTTACACAAGAAGACGGAGGCACAGCGACTCGGCCAAGATCGGAAAGAAATCCAGGAATTCTGGCTCCTGAAGTCTGTGCATGTGGCTTGGGAGATGGCTGAGAACTGGTCTGGCCAGGGGCAGCAAACACCCCCTGCAGAGGTCCCCACACTCACTATGCCGGGCTTTTGGTCAGATTGCCCTTTTGGCCAGATGGTCTCTGTCCCAGCCACTATGTGGACACCTGCAAAAATGGATGTGTGAACATAAAACTTCGTTTACAAACACGGGAGGCTGGGGCTCCCTCTTGGCTGTAGTTTGAGAGCCCCTGGGCTACTCTAAAGTAAATAACACCAGCTATCACCAAGGCCAGGCTGGGATTTAGCTCAGTTGGTAGAGTGCTGCGCTGCAGTCTCTGAGGTCCTGAGTTCAATTCCCAGCACCACAAAAAATGGGAGAAGGGCCTGGCAATCCACTCCCAAGGCAATCCCGAAACAGTCAGCCATTGAAAACCCTGTGAGGGTCGCTATGAGTTGGATACCGACTTGACGGCACCTTACAACAACAACAACAATCACCAAGGCCAGTTTCTGGTGCCCTGCTTCACACCATAAATTCTTGGGCTCCAGAATGCCCCACAGTGACGTGGAGCATGGCGGGGGCGGGCTGGCAAGCTGGCCAGCTCCACTCTGTCAGCCACACTGGCCTGAGTCCAGGTGGGGCCATGTGTCAACTCCCTAGTTCTCTGTTCTTTGTTCCTCATTCCCCCCACTGGAGGCTATCTGGTGGCCTTAGGCTAAGTGGCCCTGAGGACACGGCCAGAATGGAATTAGATGGGTCCTTGCCCACCTGATCCAGCCATCAGCGCAGGGCTGGGCAGCCTGCATTTGTGACACACTCCTGTGGCCTGTGGGCAAGTGCTCCTGGGCTCCAGGAATCTCACAGTCCAGGGCCTGGAGGGGAGGACTCGGATCTGCAGGCTCCGGGGAATGGCAGCCTTGATGCCTGTTCCCAAGGACCACCTCATCTGAGGGCTCATTTCACAGGAGAAAGAAGAGCTCTTGGCACCACGGGCTCCGTCCAGTGACTACGGAGAGCAGGCAGCCCTTGGGGAAGGCAGCCGTTCACTCTCAGGCAGGGAAGGCAGATGTAAGCTGTGGAGCACAAGCGGCCACTTTACTATGAGAACTGTTGTTGTCAGGGGCCGCTGAGTCAGGTCTGACTCATAGTAACCCTTCGAACAACAGAACAAAACTCTACCCACCATGGCCGCCTCTGTGTCACTGCCTCTCTGCTGTTTGTGGGGTTTTCAGTGGCTGTTTCGGGAGAGGGCTGGAGAGGTCCTTCTCCCACTTTTACAGGTGCTGGGGATCGAACTCAGGGCGCCAGAGGGCAAAGAGCGCACACTACCACCTGAGCCAAACCCCAGCTAAACTACGCATGGGAAAGTCTGGAAGGATGTTCACCAAAACGCGCGGACAATGCTTCTCGTTTAATTGAAGCGAGGACGGGGCACTTGTACAAAAGACAGAAACGAGAGTGAAACGGCCTTCAGAAGACTGCATCGCGCACGTGTGCATCACGTGGGCATACGTGGGCTTGCCTCCTGAGTCTCCAGCAATGCTGGCAGAGTGCGTGCAGACAGGGGGACCTGCAGGGACTGCCTGGTGTCCTCAGGCCTGCCACCTGTTGCCTGTGCTGTGCCCCCAGCTGTGTATGCATCAGTCTCTGAACCTGAATCTCCCTCTGTCTGCCCCTCTCTCCCCTTCTCCCTCTTGACCTCCTTCTCTGCCGCTTTCGGTCTCTGTGTCCCCTCCCTCAGCTCCCTCTCCAGCCCCAACAACTGCAGAAGAATCGATGGAATTGGACGTGAGCAGCTCCGAGCAGCAGCGGTGTCTTGGGCTGGGCAGCATGAGGCACTAGGGCAGCGGTTCTCGCAGGAAGCCTGTCTGGGGCTTGGAGGCCATGAGCCTGGTCAGCCACTCCGTGTAGCGGGACACCCTGGTGTACACCCCGAAGCGGCCCACAGCTGCGCAGCCCTCGCCCCAGCTGACCACGCCCGTCAGGTACCATGTGCCACGGAAGTGTGTGGCGTGCGGGCCCCCGCTGTCCCCCTTGCAGGCGTCCCCCCTGCCGTCTATGTAGCCAGCGCAGAACATGTTCTCCGTGATGTCCTGGGGGCCCAGGTTCTGCTGTGACTGCTCCAGGCAGTCCTGGGTCATCAGCCGGGGCACGTCGATGGCCATGAGCTCCACGGCCGAGGCGCCGCGGTACAGCAGCTGGCCCCAGCCGCTGACCCTGGAGAAGCGGATCTTGGTCAGCGTGTTTTGGGAGAAGGTCCTCTCGGGCAGACAGAGCGGCACCACGTAGGGCGTGAGGACCACCGGCCGGTGCAGGCGGAGCAGGGCGATGTCGTGGTCCGTGTTGCCGGGCACGTACTTGTCAGGGACGATGAGTTGTGCCACCCGCCGCCTCTGCTCGTCCCCGTCGTCCACGCTGAGGTCCTGCTCCCCTGGGGGAAGCCACGCGCTTGCTGCCACGGCCCACTGCGGTGCTCCACTGGCCTGCAGTGTGTGGACGGGGCCAGGAGGGGTGCCCAGGGGCCGCAGCCGCTCCCTCGGAGGGGTGTGAATGAGGGGAGCCAGGAGCCTGGGGTCCTGACGGCAAGGGAAGAGGGCCAGGCCCTGGCAGCTGTGTGTGGGCAGGGAGCAAGGGCCCAGGCTTTCCCAGGTGGGTCTGGGCATTTCTCAGTGGCCTCATCTGGCCCACAAGATCCCCAGGCAGTGGCCCCAGCCCATGTGGCCCCAGGGAAGCCGCACCCCCCACCCCACCCCCTGGCCCACAAGCCTCCCTGCATTTCCCATGGGTGGGTGTGGGAAGGGATAGGGGCCGCCCTGTGCCACCCTCCCTGGCCCGGGAGTTGGGGGACACCAAGCCTCAGCCCCGGGGCCACCGCTGCTAGAGAGCCACCGCCAGATCAGAGGCAAGGCCGCACCTACCCAGCACCACCGTCATGTTCCTCAGGCTCCGGATGTTGTCGAAGCAGTGGGCTGCGGTCACCACCCAGCCGGTGTCCAGCAGGGTGCCCCCGCACAGCATCTCCCCGTTCATCATCAGCCCGGCCTGGGCAGGGCACAGACGCAGAGGGTCACACCTTTGTCCTGGGGGCCTGGCCCCTGAGGGAGTGCCCGGGGTGACACTGCTCCCGCCCAAAGTCCAGGGGGGCTGTGCTAGGGGAAGGTCTCCCGGGGCTGGCCTGACAACACGGACATCCTTGGATTGCGCTGCGCACCCGCAGCATCCTCTTGCGACTCTGACCCAAGGCAGCGAGGTGCTCATCTCTTTTCTCCCCTGCCCCCACCCCCATACTCCCCTGCCCAAGCAAGGAGGGGCCGCTGGGTGGGGTGGGGTGAGCGCCAGGCCCATTTCTCTCTGGGGGTGAGGAGCCCATTCAAAAGCCTCTGAGTTCCGGGGCCAGGAATCCCGAAGCCAGGGGAGCTCAGCTGGAGAACCCGGGTCAGCACAGCTGGCCAGGGAGGCCTTACCTGCCACGGACACTCCCCTTTGGGGCATGCCCTGCCCCCCACAATGCGGCCTTGTGGTTGACTGGCATTTCCTTTTTCCAGAACAGGTATTTTCCCACATGGATATTCAACTACAGGAAGCAAAGGTGAGGGAGAGGGAGGATTAAGAGCAATGAGGGCACTTAGTGAGGACACCTGGCCAGGCCACTGCCTCCGCTCCTGGCTGGGCCTGGGAGGCCCTGTGGCAGCTGCTGGACCAAGAGACAGGCAGGGGCTGGTATGGGAGGAAGCCGAGGCCTGCCCTGGAGTTGGTCCGGGCAGCTTTACAGAGTCGGGGGGAGACACATGGCTTGGGCTCATGAAAAGGTGAATGACGCCCGGGCGCAGTGGCGCATGCCTGTAATCCCAGCAGCTCGGGAGGTGGAGGCGGGAGGATGGCAAGTTCGAGACCAGAGGAAGTCTGTGTAACTTAGCAAGACCCTGTCTCAAAAAGTAAAAAAATGGGCTGAGGGTGCAGCTCAGTGGTCCAGCACTTGCAGAGCATGCAGGCGCAAGGCCCTGGGTTCAACCCCCAGTACCGCAAAAAAAAAAAAAAAAGGTGAATGATGTTCTGTCTGAAGACAAGCCAACAGCACAAGCAGTCGCTATTTTGACCTCACGCTTAATGTTGTGGCCTACACAACACCCTCAGGCCCGAAAGAACATTTAGCAGTGGCCGGCTGAGCACGTCCCCCTCCAAGGGGACCCAGAGGTTTGGGGTCGCCAGCCTTTGGAAGTGTAGCTCCATTAGTCTGAGGTTGGTTTGGAGGCTTCCATTTTCCCAGGAGCACATGCCTGTAAGAACTCTTAGAGTCCAGAACTGCGCAGCAGTTGGCACAGACGCTGGGTGGGTCTGAGTGGGCTCAGGAGCCCTGCAGAGGGCCTATGATAGGCAGGTCAGCTTAGGCATTGTTGTGGCTGTTGTTAGGTGCTGTCGGGTCGTGTTTGACACACAGTGACCTCATAGAGTTTTCAATGGCTGACTGTTTCAGGATTGCCTTGGGAGTGGGTTGCCATGTCCTTCTCCCATTTTTGTGGTGCTGGGAATCGAACTCGTGATCTCAGAGACTCTAGAGCGGCGCTCTACCAACTGAGCTAAATCCCAGCCCATAGCTTAGGCATTAGCAGGCAACACGGAGAAAAGGGGGTTGAAAATGACGCCTGCCATTCGGCCATGATGGATAAAGCCATCATCGTCTCTGAGGACATTCGAAGGACATCTCCTCATGGGCCGCACCCTAATCCAAGCCATTGATCCATTTACGACACAAAGACCCCAGACGCAGGTCCCGCTGGATGCCCAGAGTTGGGCACCCAGTGCTGATGTCACACTGGGAGTGCCCTAGTTTCAATAAAACTAGAAGGGATATGCGCCTGCTTGCTTTTTCCTGTCTTCCTTCTTCTCCACCTGTTGCCTTTACTCTTCTTTCTCTAGCAACCATACGCACGCCCCTTCTCTTGGGCCCGCCATCTTCACTCTCTGTCTAGAAGCTGCATAACTATTCTCTCTGACTTTGCCTTTCCCTGGGAAATAGAAATCTCCTTATGCAGACTCACGCAGGGAGCCCAGTTTATTTCAGGTTTCTTTCCAGGTTTCTCTAAGCTTCTCCAGGTGCCTCAGTGTACTCTCTTTTAATAAACCTTATCTATACTCTATTGTAACTTCTATGTTGCGTATAAATTCACTTATACGCCGGATGTAAGTCGAGGGCTGTGTTGTGGTACCCAGCCCTGTGCCTGGGACCTGCCTCCACGCATTCCCTGTGAATCTCCAGTAACACCGCATTGGGCATTAGAGGTGAGGCGGAGCCTCGTTCAGCTCCCGGCCTGCCTGAGATGGGCAGGGTACTTGAAACCAAGCAGGGTGTTGCCCCGGGGTGCCGTACTGGGCACTGTACCCTGGTGGCTCTTGGGTGGCGTGGCCTCTCTCCCCTTAGTCCCTGGGCCTCACAGGTGCTCAGCACTGAACGGGTGCTAGCAGGACGCAGCACCTCAGCAGGCATCTGCCTCTCCTGGGTCTGGAAGCCGATGAAATAATTTGCAGTGAGCCAGGGATGGGGATCGGCAGGAGACAGCGACAGTCCCCCGAGCCCGTGACCTGTGGAGCCTGTTACCTGTGGGGGCGCAGGACACCCCGTCCGGCAGCAGCGTGTACCCCTCGTGGCACCGGCAGGAGCGCTTGGCCCCCGCGTGGTCGCTGCAGTACTGCTCACAGCCACCATTCTCGTACGCGCAGATCAGCTGGTCGTCCTTGTCTGGCACAGGAAGGCGACAGCGGGGTCAGTGAGAGCGGCCCGAGGGCGGGCGGTCCTGTCCTGCTTGGAGGGCAGTGTGCAGCTGGCGGTACAGAGGCTCAGCACAGTGCCACCTCTGCAGATCCAGCTGGAAGGGGAGACCCAGAGCCGGGGACCCACACATCTGTGCAGCGTGCCAGTGGGAAGCAGGCCAGCCGCGGCAGTGTGTGGGTGGCTGCCAGGACCGTTGCCCCTCCAGGTGGCTGATGGGAATCTGGGGACAGTGAGAGTGACCAGCAGAACAGGGGAGGGCCACAGGATGGCGACCGCTCTGGGGACAGTCCTCCTGCCTATGTGAGCCAGCCAGACAGGTGGTCCTGAGATGCCCAGGCTGATCAAGAACCAGGAGTCAGCCTGAATGAACCCCTTATCTTAGAATTCTGTCTTACAGGCCCACCCCACAAATTCCTTTAAAAGATCACTAGATCAGAATGCTCTGGGCCAGAACAAAGGGCTGTAGATATGGGCAGTAACTTCCGGGAACTCCCAGACCTCAAGATAACACAAATGGCCTTAGCAACTCAAAGCCTCACCTTATCTGACTTCCACTGTCTCCACCCCCCCTTCCCCGCTTGTAATACACAATATAAACCTTTACCCTGCAACGAGTTGGGGTCCCAACACTGAACCACTGCGCCAGTGAGGTGCGGTGCCCTCGAGCTCGAGCTTCAGTAAAGGCTCTTTGTTATTGCACTTGACTTCAGACTCCCTGGTAGTCTTTGGGGAACTCAAACTATGGGTGCAATAGTCCCGGAACGGACCATTGGCCCAGACAGAGGAGGGAAGTTGGCCTGGTTTTGCTGGCTTGGGCAGGAGGAGCCGGCAGGAGGGCACCTGCAGGAAGTCCTGTCCTGTGGCTCTAGGGCTCACCAAGACGCGGAAGCCCCCCAGGGCAGTGGCTGGCAAGGAGCCCCTCCCTGCTTCCTTCATTCTCTGTGGCTCTGATCTGCTGTGAGCGGGAGGTGGTGACAGCCCAGCAGAGCCCAGCGTGGTGCATCTAAGCAGGGCAGGGCTGTGGGCAGGGCTGTGGGCAGGGCTGTGGGCAGGATGCAGCGGGGTGCATCTGCTGGCAAGCAGCACACAGGCCAGAGAGGGAGACTGTGCCCCGGCTCCCGGGAGGTGACTCTGGGGTGTCCTGCCTGTCAGGAGTATTCTTGGCCTGGGGCCTTGGGTCACGCCAGATGGTCTGGCTAACAAGGTGACTGGTGGCTGGCCCTTGGGCCTCTGGAGGGGCTGCAGCTGGGACAGCCCCGTGGGAGGATAGCCGCATCTCCATGACTGCAAACCTAGGGTCAGGCTGGCAGCGTCGCCCTGCTGGGAGAGATGAGGAAGCCTGCCCCGGCCCTCTGCAGGTTCCAGCTGGGTCCCGGTGTAAGCGTAGTGCCTGTGGGTGCGCACTCAGCCAACCCCGGGAGCCCTGATGGCAAACTGCCGAGTCTGGGGCCTCCAAGCTTTGCAATCATTTAATATTTCAAGGGTGAAGAGTACCTCACACCTTCCTAACAGCAAGCACAGAGGGCAAAGCTCACCCAAATGACTTGCCTGGGTGGGGGGGAACAGTGGCTCAATGTTGGGGATTTTTAAAGCACCCCATAATTAGGGTCACTCTGACCATCATGAGGGGCTGAGTCTCAGGCCACATTCTACTCACTCCTTTATCCCCCCTCCCATCGAGTGAGCAAAGATGGCCCCTGACCAGCCTGACCCTGTCCCAACCCCCTCTACTTTGATTGGCTACCCCTAGCTCCCTGATTTAAATAACGGCCCTACCTGGCAGGTATGACAGTTTACCTGCTGTACCTGCCAGGAATGTGCCCTGATTGGCTAACCCCAGTACACGCACCTGCTCCGGGACCATATATAAGCAAGCTCCTGGACTCCACCTTGATCCTCTTGTTTTTACCTGCTGTCCGGACCCCATCACCTTGACCTAGCGCTCCCCAATCCTGTGGAAGACCACCTAGCAAGACGACCAGGGGCTCCGAAGCGCCGAAGGCTACAAGCAAGCCATGGAGAGCCTCCCAATTCCTCCCACCCTTGGGAAGGAGGGAGGCAGAGAAGGCGAGCTGCAACAGTCAAGACCACCGGACCTCCAGCCCAGGGGAACACCAACTGCTGGTAGCTGTGCCTTTAAGGCTGAGCTGTTCCACCAGTGAGCCTACAGCATTCTGTGCTGCAGCCTTAGAGCTAGCACTTGAGTACTTGACAGGGGCTGCTTGCTGGTTGCGCCTCACTTGGGGAGCAACCCAATAAACTTCCCTCTCCTGTTTCCCGCAGAAGGTCTCCCGAGGTCCTTCTCTGGTGCCTCCGGCCACTACACCAACCCGGGCCAGTGGGTCCCCGACATCCACTCTGTGTCAGGGCAAGGCTCTGACCTCTGTGGGGCCTGAGCTGAACCCCTACAGCTCAACAGCGACACAGAGGCCTTCACCTGGCCACCTCCAGCCCATTAGAAGTTCTCAGGGCCAGAAGCCCACAGGGACATCCAGTCTGAGACACAGGCTCTGGGATCCCCAGGCCAAAGACCCTCAGTGTGGAAGGAGAACTCGTCGGCCCCTAGATGGACTTCTTACTGCAGATGGGCAGAGCTGGATGCACCCCTGCCCGGGCCATGAGCCCTGGCTCTGGGCGGCCCGGCCCTTTTCCCCTGCTCCAGGCCGTCTGGGAGCTGTAGGCAGAAAGTTTACCCAAATGACTTGCCCGGGGGAACAGTGGCTCAACACCACTCACTTGTCTCACAGTTCCGGCCCTCGAAGCCCGGCAGGCAAAAGCAGATGTACAACTGGAGCTGGTCCTCGCAGGAGCCCCCATTCTGGCACGGATTCGAGGCGCACTGGTCCCCATCTGTGGGTGAGCTGGTGTTAGGGGCTGAAGGGCAGGGCTGTGGGCAGGATCCGAATAGCTCTTCACCCACTCACCGGTATAAGAGATCCAGAACTGATTCTGAGGAACAAGAAGAAGCCATACGAGGCCATTTACCAGAAGCAGAAGGTACAGCATCCACGGAGGGGGCAGGAGTTACAGCATCCACGGAGGGAGTTGTGATCTAGGGTTGGGGGTGCCTGACCTGGGGCTTTGCGAGGGTCTGGGGATGGCGGATGTCCCCCGGAGGGGAGGCAGGCTCCTCTGGAGGGGGTCATTTGTCTAATTCCCTTGCTGGGGCAACAAAGGCGGCCACATGTATCCCAGCCAGAACACCTTTCTCAAGCTGTGGCCTGAGACAAAGCCCACACGAGGCCTCCATGCACTGATGGGTGGCCATGCACACGTGGGGCTGACACACGGACATGGGGCGTAACAGCTCAAGTGCATTCCACAAGCTGCAAAGAGCTCCAGCGACCAAATCCACCGCTGAAGAAACTTAGCCAACTGAACTTAAGCTCACAGGGCTGCTGTGAGAAAAGAACAGGTAAGACATGTTGAAAACGCTCTGAAAATTAAGGGGCACACACACAAAAGGCAAAAGGATTCTGAATTTCCCGAGAGAGGCGGCATGCTAACCTCTAACTCAAAACACCCACTTCCTGGTTAGTGTGAGGGGAGGCCTCTGGGAATGTGAGGGGAGGTGTCCTGTGAGTGAGGGGAGGAATGGTGAGGGTGAGGTGATGTGTCTTATAGGTGTGAGGTGAGGCTTCCTGTGAATGGGAGACGAAGAGCTTGTGAGTGTGAGGAGAGGTGCCCTGCGTGAGGTGAGGAACGGTGAGTGTGAGGTGACGTGTCCTGTGGGTGTGAGGTGAGGTTTCCTGTGAACAGGAGATGAAGAATCTGTGAGGAGATGTGCCCTGTGTTAGGTGAGGAATGGTGAGTGTGAGGTGACATGTCCTGTGGATGTGAGGTGATGTGTCCTGTGGATGTGAGGTGATGTGTCCTGTGGATGTGAGGTGATGTGTCCTGTGGGTGTGAGGTGATGTGTCCTGTGGGTGTGAGGTGATGTGTCCTGTGGATGTGAGGTGATGTGTCCTGTGGATGTGAGGTGATGTGTCCTGTGGGTGTGAGGTGATGTGTCCTGTGGGTGTGAGGTGAGGTTTCCTGTGAATGGGAGATGAAGAGCCTGTGAGTGTGAGGAGAGGTGCCCTGCATGAGGTGAGGAACGGTGAGTGTGAGGTGACGTGTCCTGTGGGTGTGAGGTGAGGTTTCCTGTGAATGGGAGATGAAGAGCCTGTGAGTGTGAGGAGAGGTGCCCTGCATGAGGTGAGGAACGGTGAGTGTGAGGTGACGTGTCCTGTGGGTGTGAGGTGAGGT
>VMDO01020124.1:0-24383 GCA_007922755.1 Pedetes capensis | reverse complement strand
TGTGAGGTGACATGTCCTGTAGGTATGAGGTGATGTGTCCTGTGGGTGTGAGGTGAGGTTTCCTGTGAATGGGAGATGAAGAGCCTGTGAGTGTGAGGAGAGGTGCCCTGTGTGAGGTGAGGAACGGTGAGTGTGAGGTGACGTGTCCTGTAGGTATGAGGTGACGTGTCCTGTGGGTGTGAGGTGAGAAACCTGTGAGTGTAAGAACAGGCATCTGTGAGTGTGTGGTGAGGACCCTGTGAGTGTCAGGTTTCCTTTGAGTGTGAGGTGTGACATATGTCAGGGCTGGTGACAAAAACTCATGAGGAATGAACAACAAGGGGCTGGGCATGCAGCTCAGTGGTAAAGTGCCTGCTACCAGGCCCTAGTTTTGATCCCCAGCACCGTAAAAATAAACAAACAAAAAACAAACAAATAAATATAAAAAAGAAGCAACAATGAGCCTGGGACCCCAGAGGCCCCACGTGGGTACTCCAGGAGCAGTGGGTCAGTCCTGTTTCCATGGAAGTGTTGGCACAGTCAAACACCGGGAACATCCTTATCCCAAAGCCCAATCTGCAACACATGCCCTGACCCGCGCGTCTGGTAAAAATATCCAGAAGCAAATGTTGAAGCAGAAAGGAAAATGTTCAGTGATGCTTGGGACCGGAGGACCCCGGCGAGGTGGTCCCTGTCTGTCTTCAGGAGCAGAGGCCAGACGGTTGCAAGTTCCAGGCCAGCTCTGACTCTAAAGAGCAGCAGTAATCCCCAGCCAAACATAAGAGAGTGTGAAAGCAGAGATGCAGACACCTCACTTGTCCTCACAGCCCAGCGTGGCGGAGGGCGCCATGGCCCCCTGAATGTTCCACGTAATTCCCGAGGAGCAGGGAGAGGGTAGTGCGTGTGTGGCCCTCCCTGTCAGGTCAGAGTCCCCTTTCTCCCTCAGGACGACCTCAGGGGCAGCCCTGGGTCCTTAGGGAGCTGAGGCTCCCCTTGGGAATCAGGGGACGCACCTGCGTGCTTTTGGGGTTGTATTTTGGATGTAGAAATTAGCACAGGGTGTGGCAGAGAGGGGAGGGTGCGTGCCAAGAGGGTGTCCCTGGAACCAGAGAGCAACGGGGACCCTTGCAGAGGACAGTGAAGCTGTCCTGAGGGGAAAATGACCATCCGAGGTGCGGATGGGGAGGGCTGGGCATGTGCAGGCCGTTGCACTCATGGGAGCCCAGAGCGCTCACGTCCACAGCAACTGGCAGGTGGGCTCAAGGGCCAGGCATGGCCCAGCCCCCGCAGCCTGAACGTCTACACGGCAGATGCTCCACTCACCGTCCTCTCGGGGATCCTGAAGATCTCTTGGGCCTCCTCGAACGAGCACAGCTCCTCGTAGCACTCCCTCTCCAGGGAGCCCGGCCACAGCTCCTCCAGGAACTGGTTGGCGCGCCGCTGCCTGTGCAGGACGCTGTGCGCCTCCTCGTGGGCGATGAAGACTGAGACACAGGAGGAAGGGTGAGGAACTGACAGCCTGCCCGGGTCACCACGCTGCGCAGAGACCACCCACACCGGACCGTTCCCCTCCGCGAGTGACAGGAAACACCCACCTTGGGTGGCCTCGGTGATAGAAATGTCCCCACGTTCCGTGGTGGGAATCAAAGGGTTCCTGCTGTCCATCATGCCGGGAGGGGCACAGGCTGGCCCCCTGAGTGGCCTGCCCTCCCTGTGGGCTGAGGGCCACAGAGAAGGACCCAGACCCAGACTGGCTGACTTGAAACTGAGTGTGTGGACAGCTGGCGACCCGCAGTACGGCATGGCCGTATGCAGAGTATGGCAACAAGTTCATGAAATGAGATGGACGCTTCCCATAGTCACCCTTTTTTGACCTGATAGCCATGGATGTTAGGGGTTTATCCCAAGGAAATACTCAGAGGAGGTACAAAATCTTGGCCCGAAGGGAGCAATTGGTAATAACAACCTGAAGCTGCCAAACAAGGCCTCTGATGCCACCGTTAAATGCAGGCTCAAGAGGATGGGGTATAGAAGGGAAAGGGGGTAAACAGCAGAGGGCAAGCTCCTTTTTTTTTTGGGGGGGGGGAGGGGTACTGGGGGTTGAACCCAGGGCCTCGTGCCTACATGCTTTGTAAGTGCTGTGCCACTGATCTGAGCCCCCAGCCCATTTTTTTTTTTTAAACTTTTTGAGGCAGGGTCTCGCTAAATTACACAGACTGCCTCTAGTCTCGAACTTGTGATCCTCCTGCCTCCGCCTCCCAAGCTGCTGAGATTACAGGCGTGCGCCACTGCGCGATTCACCTTGCTGGAGACCTTGATCCCCTCAGGGCTGAAAGCCAGCCCCTCCCACATCCCCTGCCTCTCATGGTGACCTAGACGGTGACCTGGAAGCAGCCAGTGCCCCCGCTTTACTTCTGAAGAAATCAAGGTTGGTGAGACTTAGCGTTTCCCCAGGGCTGCCCAGATTTGGCACTGTGGCCCCCCTGCCCCAAGGTGGGGTGGAAGGCACAGGGGCACACCCAGGAGTGCTCTGTGAAGGGGAGGCTGCTGTCCAGGGAGCTGCTTAGCCTCTCTGAGCAAGGAAGGAGGGCCAGGACCAGGCGCTGTGCTGGGCAAGCTCATGGGACTGGCATAGAAAGGAGACCAAGTGGGAGGGGACCTAGCGGGTCCAGGGGGAACCTCTGACCCTTGAGGCAATCCCAGGTCTGAATGTGCTGAGTTTGAGGGTTCTTTGGGGCACAGCAGACACAGGGCCAAATCTTAGGTGTGGAGGTGGAAATGAGATGTTCAAGGCATCAAAGTCTCATGGAGCCGGGTGCCGTGGTGCATGCCTATAATCCCAGTGGCTTGGGAGGCGGAGGCAGGAGGATCGCAAGTTCAAGACCAGAGGCAGTCTGCATGACTTAGCAAGACCCTGTCTCAAAAAGTAAAAGAATGGGCTGAGGGTGCAGCTCAGTGGTCCAGCACTTGCAGAGCATGCAGGCACGAGGCCCTGGGTTCAACTCCCAGTACCGCAAAAACAAACAAACAAACAAACAAACAAACAAACAGCCTTTCACATGTCCCTATTCTTTTTCTGTAGAATCAGCCTTTCACATGTCCACATTCCTAGGGGATCGACCTGGCCTGGAAGGAGAGGGTGGGGACAAGAGGGGCTGTGGGGAGAGACCCCCCCCATCCAAGCAGCGGGAAGAGCGCAGCAGCAGGGCAGGGCAGGGCTAAGTGGTGGACGCTGGGGGAGAAAGCAATTGGGTGTCAGAGAAGCTTTCAGAGGCCCAGGGCAAATTTGACAGAAAAAGCAACCCACTGTCCTGCAGAGAGTAGGAAAGGAGGGCGGCGTAAAACAAAGACGACAGCCCCCTGCTGGGAGGGTGACCTCTGTTTACCTTCTTTTGAGCAATAAAGGCCCTTTTCCCAGCACCCAGGAACAGCCCAGGCTCATGAGCCTCTTGCGCTCCAGCCCCATTCCTCGCAGTGGGATTTGAAGGACAAAAGTTCACAGATTCCAAGGACGTTGCTGGCAGGGGTCGCAGCAGCCACCCAGCACTGGGGTATCCCACGGCAGCCCCTGCTTCTTCCCTAGCTCTTAGTGCCTGTCCCCAGGTTTTGTCCCCCAAGGCCTCAGTGCCACATGGGGGCCATGATCGCAGGCTGAGGTGGCCACCACTCCTCGCAGCCCAGCGGCTCTGGTGGCCAGGCTCTGAGCTATGCTGCCAGCACCCCGGGGTTCTGGCATGCGTTCCACTTCATAGGTAAGGGTCTTTGTGGGGCAGGGAAGCCCACTGGCTAGGAGCAGCCTTGCCTCCGCACGCAAGCACCTGGACCCATTTGCTTTGAGAAAGACATGCGTGGGACGGAGCCGCTGTCCAGTGCTCCTGACGAAGGGGCTCCAGGACCGAGGGCCTGTTGGGAGGCCTGGGCCGGCCTTCGGAACCTGCTGCGAATGGCCCGCTGCCCTTCTCACCCAGACCACAGGGAAGCTCCCCGGACAGAGGATAGACGGCTGTACCTGCAGCTTCCAGGGATCCCTGAAGCCGGAGCAGCCAGCAGAGGACGCCGAGCCCCACGACCTGGGCAGCCATGCCGATCCGCAGCTTCCTGCAGTGGATGCAGATGGGCCGGCCAGGTGGGGTCAGGAGGGCAAAGGGCAGGAGGGACGGGGAGGTGCGGGGAGGGCCGGAGTCCTGGCTGGGAGTAGTGGGAGGCCAGGCAGAGGCTCCAGCCCCCGAGCCCAGCAGCTGCGCACAGCCGGCAAGGTGACCTGGGGCCCCAGAGCCCGGAGGACTGGGCTGGAGGTGGGCAGCGGGCCCCTAATGGAGAGGGCGGTGTGAGGACAGCGGCAGAGAGCCAGGGACTGCTGGGCGTCCAGGCCCCCCTCCCAGCAGGCCTGGTCCCTGGAGCCTCTTGCTGAACTGACGCAGCCCGTGGGTGGCCTGGGCTTGTGCCTCCGTGCTCTCTGACCCCAGGGAGGCCCAGAGGCTGGGGGGTTTGTCAGGATGAGGGATTATTTTTTTTTTTGTGGTACTGAGGGTTGAACCCAGGGCCTCACGCCTGCATGCTCTGCATGTGCTGGACCACTGAGCTGCACCCCCAGCCCTTTTTTTTTTTTACTTTTTGAGACAGGGTCTCGCTAAGTTACACAGACTGCCTCCGGTCTCGAACTTGCGATCCTCCTGCCTCTGCCTTCCAAGCTGCTGGGATTATAGGCATGCGCCACCGCGTCCGACTCTGGATAAGGGACTTCCTGTGCTAAGACTGAGCCCACCCCACTGGGCGCATGGACGGTCCAGTGGGCCTGGGCTGGACCCTCAGAGGCTAGAGGGCCTTCACAGGGCCGTGCCTGGCTGGCCGTTCCTTCCATGGCCAGACCTCGCCTGGGGTGGCGCCTACAGGACCCTCTCGTCCCCATCTTCTCCCTGGTGCTGCCGCCACCTGCCTCACGGACACCTCTGGAGCCTGGGTCACTTCGGACTCAAGCAGTTGCTCACTTGGGGTAGAGCCCAAAGCCTGTCTAGGTCGAACCCGATGACCTTGTGCCCGCCCTGCCCCTCTGGCCACAGAGGACCCCAGGGATGTGAGAGGAGGCACAAGGGCTCCCCCCGACCTGGGCGGAGGCCAGGCTGGTGTCAGGGTTCCCTTCCTCTTTGGGGCACCAGGTCAGGGCTCGACAACCGTCCCGGGAAGGAGGGTAACCTGCAGAACATGGGAGGGCAGGTGCTGAGCCCTTGGCAAGGCAGACAAGGGCCTTCCACGCACAGAGTGGTGGCCTCTGCGCTGTGTCCCTGCGCTGGCTCCTAAGAACGCAAGCATAAGAGGTTCCCCTTGGACCCGCTGGGTCCCCTCCCACGTGGTCTCCCTTCCATGCCCGTCCCATGAGCTTGCCCAGCATGGCGCCTGGTCCTGGCCCTCCTTCCTTGCTCAGGGAGGCTAAGCAGCTCCCCTGGATCCCAGCCTCCCCTTCACAGAGCACCCCTGGCTTGCCCCTGTGCTTTCTGCCCCTACCTTGGGGCAGGGGAGGCCACAGCGCCACCCCAGCCAGCCTCTCTCGGCCCCTGTGGCAGCTCCCCTCCATCTGTCCATCTACCTAAGATCTTGCTGCAGCCTGCAGAGCACGGCTGGACTCTTCCGCAGGATCAGGTACCCTGAGCAGCCCTCCTGAGCTGTGGGCGCAGCCCGTCCACACCTTGTTAACCTGCAGGTGTACGTGGCCAGGTCCCTGTGGCACCTGGCACAGGCGGGCTGCTCAGGAGTGTGCCTTGCACGGGGGAGCAGAGCCTGTGGCCTTGGAATCAGTGGGGCCACATACACTGTGTCCACAAGGACACACACTCGCACACGCACACTCAACACTCACACGCCATATGCACACCTCACCCCCACACACCATGCCCATGAGGACACACACTCACACATGCACACACAACACTCGCACACCATACACACACCTCACCCACACACACCATGCCCATGAGGACACACACTCACACACGCACACACAACACTCGCACACCATACACACACCTCACCCACACACATTGTGGTCATAAGGACACACACACTCAACACTCGCACACCATACGCACACCTCACCCACACACACCATGCCCATGAGGACACACACTCGCACACGCACACTCAACACTCGCATACCATACACACACCTCACCCACACACATTGTGGTCATAAGGACACACACACTCAACACTCGCACGCCATACGCACACCTCACCCCCACACACAGTGCTCACACTTGTGGATGTGTGCACACTTATGCACACTGCACTCACGCTCACAGACACGGGATTCACACCCCACATGCACTCAGGCCATGCTCACGCTTATGCACATGGACGTCACACACACGCACCATGCACACCACATTCACTTACACCATGTTGACACTGTGCACATGTGTGCCGCACGCATACCCACACACCCGCCACACAGTCACACACAACACGTAGGCTCCTCACCCACAAGGAATCCGAATCTCCAGGCTCGTTTGAAGAACCGAGTTTATAGACGTCTGGGGCTTCTCAGGTGCTGTGACGTTTGGGAAGCAGTGGTGTCAATGAGGGTAATAACTTGCGGTTTAAGAAATGAAGAACGTATGTGAAAACTGAAGGTCATGATTTGGAGCAAATTCCTTCTTTATACTTTCTTTGAGTTTTACCGGTCTTACTTTTTAGCTTCCTTTAATGGGTGACTAAATTTTCTCATGTAAAGATTAAATGCAGTTGGACAGCCAATCTCCCTCGGGCTTCAGCTGCAGCCCCCATGGGCCAACATGTAAACCTCTGTCCATCTCCAGGGAACAAGGTCTCAATCACATCGCCTTTCCAACCCAGGTTTAAAGCATGGTTTTAGATTCCCAGACACCATTTAAACACTGTCTTTTCGTTGTCTTGTGAATATTTTGTGTGTTCCATATGTGCTGAAAATGCGTTTTTTTAAAAAGGATAAACATGGACCAGTTTCCATGGGTAAGATCTTACCCTGACTACGAGTCTTGCTCTTTGTATCATGAGCCTTGCGATCGGTTGCTTGTAAGTTTGCATTTGTCACGCAGTTCTTTATACTCTAACGGCCCTAATTTCCACTTCATTGTTTGTATCGACAGCTTTCTTTGGTTAGTGTCCGTCTAGCTGATCTTTTTG
Source organism: Pedetes capensis (assembly GCA_007922755.1). Lineage (NCBI taxonomy): Eukaryota > Metazoa > Chordata > Mammalia > Rodentia > Pedetidae > Pedetes > Pedetes capensis. The sequence goes on along the minus strand of VMDO01020124.1, from coordinate 17,246 downwards.
CTTTGCTTTGTTTTGAACATTTGCACACATTTTTTTCAGGGGCTCCCTTAGCAGTGATTTGCCTGTTCCATGTGAGGCTCTTCCAGTGGGTTGGCTTAGCCCACAGGCTAACGTTGTTGTTGTTTGGTGCCCTCGAGTCGGTATCTGACTCATAGCGACCCTCATAGGGTTTTCAATGGCTGACTGTTTCAGGATTGCCTTGGGAGTGGATTGCCAGGCCGTTCTCCCATTTTTTGCGGTGCTGGGAATTGAACTCAGGGCCTCAGAGACTGCAGCGCAGCGCTCTACCCACTGAGCTAAATTCCAGCCCCAGGCTAACATTAGCCCCACTTATAAGTCAGACGTGTCTAGACGCCTTTCTTCATTACGTCTTCTGTTCGCTGTGCTTTCTCCCTATCCCACCCTTCCCTTCTTCATGTGGGTCAATAACCTTCATCCCCCGGCTTTTTGGCTGGAAGTTGTTGAGTGTGTCATTACACTGTAATGGTTCTCTTGCCTGCTGCTGTACTACTGTGGCATCCGATCCCGTCAGGTCTCGGAAGCTAAGCAGGGTCGGGCCTGGGCAGTCCTTGGATGGGAGACCACCTGGGAACACCAGATGTTGTAGGCTTGGGAGAAGGACCTGGTAACCCACTCCCAAAAAAGTAACCAGCCATTGAACACCCTATGAACAGCAGAGAAGCACTGACAACAGTGCTGATAGCGTGGAGAGTGATTTTGTCTGTTGTATGCATAGTTGTGATGAGTTGGATACCTACTTGACAGCACCTAACAACAACAACAACAACAGTGGTTTCTTTACATTTCTCTGGCCACCTCTGCATTTTTTTTTGGCGGTACTAGGGGTTGAACCCAGGGCCTCGCGTGTACATGCTCTGCAAGTGCTGGACCACTGAGCTACATGTCCAGCCCATTTTTTTGTTTTTTTTTACTTGTTTTTGAGGCAGGGTCTCACTAAGTTATGCAGGCTGCCTCTGGTCTCAAATTTGCAATCCTCCTGCCTCTGCCTCCCAAACCGCTGGGATTACAGGCGTGCGCCATGGCGCCTAGCTTCACCTCTGCATTTTTGACATGTACAACCTTGTGACTATTTCATCATCATCACTGTCCGACAGAATAAAGCACAGGACATGCTTGGTGGTGCTGCCTCCCCAGGTCCCACCCCTCCTGCATCATTCGCATTTTACCTTGCACTTGCCATGCTGGGCACTCACAGCTGTCACAAAGCCCCGGAGTGCTGGGATCCCTGGCCTTCACAGAGAAGCGGACAGCAGGAGCGGCTGACATTTATTCAGACTTCATCCATACAATAAAGAGCTCTGGTTTTAAAATTTCATTGATATCAGCAATAAAAACAAAAAGTAACAGTAAATGAAATGTGACATTTTAAAGTGCTTTTATGAGGACGAGATCACAGAAGAGTGGGCAGGCAATCCCGCGCCGAGACAGAGGGACGAGTCTGAATGGTAGGTGAGGCAGGTTACGTTCCACGTCATTTCCCAAATAACTTACACACCGGAAGAAAAGCTACCGAGTCTTCGCGTGTTTTCGGTTTGAATACCATTCTCTGCAGGTCCGGCCAGCGATGGCTGGCTCTGCCCGCCACGGGAAGGGGACGCTTCGCCTGGGACATGGGGGAAGGGGCGGTGGCCTCCCACGGCAGCAGGGTGAGGAGGCAGGGAGGGATTGTGAAGTGACAAACGTCCAGCAGCATGAGACCGTGACACGCCCTTCCCGCCTAGATCCTATATACACACGGGAACATGGACACACATGTACAACATAGCTGCCCTACCAGCCACAAAGGGTTCCCAAAGAACAGAACTGGTTCCTGAAACGCGTAAGAGGGGGAAACAGAAGAGCTTTCGTGGCGGCTCTTCTATGACGGGGTAAAGCAGGCTCTCCCCACGCACTTGTCTGCACCCCAGGTGACCCTGCTGCAGCCCGTGGCAGCTTCTCCCGCAGGCAGGAGGCAGGTGGCGCTGGGGGAGGGACGCAGGGTCCCACCCTGATGTGCGGGACACAGAGCACAGCGTGCTCACCAAGTACAGCGGGGAGCCGTGGTCCAGAGACCCGTGGAAACAGTGTCTTACATTTTCCTTTAAAAATAATAAAAATATCCTAACCCAATGAAGCTCGTTAAAAAAATTGAGTCCCCTTTGTTTTTTTTTTCGTAGAAAGAAGGTTAATATTTTAAATTATGGTTTAACTTCTCTTGTGAAAATGAACCCTATGCAAGGACAAGAATCTCCTTGGCTCCGACCGCTTTTGGTCACGGAGACACCGCCTGGCTCACAAAGGGGGTGTTTTCATTCACCTGCAACAGGTGCGCGTCAGGGTGTGCCTGCATCTCAGTGAAAGAGTCCCCGGAATCATCCAGTGGTATAAACGACATGCTCTGATGTAAACCCCAGTAACAAAAAATAGTTTTATATCAAATACAGTATCAAATTGTCATTTCATGTAAACACAGTGATTCTTGGTAGAGATTGGAGGCCAAAGTACCACAAAACATGGCCACGGGATAGTCCCTGTTTAAAAAAATCAAAAACTTATAAAAGACAGAAGAGTCCCTCATCCTGCTCAGGCTGTTGGGGGCAAGTCGTTCACCTCGGTAGGACGTGGATTCCACGGGAGACAGTCCCACAGAAAGCACCAAACCAGAGATGTCAGGATGCTGTGGAGAGGGCGCTCAGCTGAGGGTGCTGGGCTGCCTGAAGGCAGGGAAGGGGCGTCTCTGTGCCTTTGTGCACAGGGGGCTGTTCGCGGGGCCCCTTCTCTGTCCGCTCTGGATCTTCCGCAGAAGCTTTGTGGCCTCTCTCCTCCGGGCGCCAGCTTCTGTTTGTGCCGTGTGGTCCCAGTGCTGAGGCCCAAGTGCCCTCTGCAGCCGTGGGTCGATGAGGGTCCTCCAGTTTCTGGATACCTCGGAGCACCATCCCCTCCCCAAACTACGCAAGCCCAAGCAAAAGAAAACTTAGAGATTCGCATGCTGGTCTGCTGGGTGGTGGCCGGCGGCTACCCCTGGAGGTCGGCGGCTACCCCTGGAGGTCGGCGAAGGGCGCGGGGCAGCCCTCGCTGCAGCTGGAGGAGTTGCTCAGCACGGCGGAGCCCGGGCTCGACTCTACGGGAGACCAGCGGAGACGCGCCTTGGCTCCGGCTCCGGCTCTGGCCTCCGCGCTCTTGACACCACTCTGCCGACACGCGGCTCCGGCCGCGCCATGGGCTTACCTGAGCTGCTCAGGCACTGTGCCGAGCTGGACTTGCCCAGGAGTGCGTGCAGGCTGCTGGCCGCCACCCAGCCCTCCTTGCTGCTGGTCAGGTCCCTGACGTACCTGCAGGGGCGGGTCAGGGGCTGCACCGGGGCCCGCAGGCGCAGGTGGGAGCGCGCAGGGTGCGCCACTGTCTTACCAGAGCCCCTCAGCGCCCTCCTCGACCACCTCCACCACATCCCCGCTCCTCACGGCCAAGGCGTCGGGACCCCCGTTCTCTTCGTCCACCACGACCGTGTATTTCCCGGGGACCTGAGGGGACAAAGAGAGGCCCCAGCTGGTCAGCGCTTGCTGCCGTTCAGCACCAGCTGGCCAACCCCACTGGCAGGAATGTCCACATCAGAGGTGGCTTCAAACTGTCCAGCAGTAAGGAGGAGACCAGCGCTTTCTGGGGCCTGTCCATTTGTGGGGATGCTGGTGGGCTGACTGCATTAGAGTGGACAGACCCCGTGCCCACTCTGGAAGAATGAATTGAGGTGCGCTCAGCAGTACCATGTCTTTATGGTAGATCAACAAGGAAAGAACCCGCTTTCTGTCTTATCACCGACAAAGCAAGAACTATCTCCTCGTGACCACCTCGAGACCACCAACACGGGTGTTTGCCCCCGGAAGGCAAAAGTGCCTGAGGCTTTTCTTTTCTCCCATCTCCACCGGCGTCCCAAGGGCCACAGGAGTCTGCGCCCCTCACCCAAGGGTCCCAAGTGAATTGTGTTTAGTATCTGTGTGCAACAGCACCACCCATCTGAACATCCGGGCCAGACCAGGAGGTGAGCGCCCCACACAGAGCTGGCTTTATGTCTTTATGGGATGGCCACACCAACCTCTTCACTGGGTTCCAAACGTCTTCCTATGGCCCCAGGACCTTTGCGCTTGGTGTCCCCTTCCCAGAATGCTCTGTCTCTACTGAAGGCCCTGTTTAATGGCTGCATCCTCTGAGAGGCCTCTTCGTTCACCCACCCAAGCCAGAACCAGGCCCCTGAGACCCACTGCCTCTTCCTTGCTGTATTTTCTGTCATGGCGGCCATCCTTACTTAGCATGCTATTTCATTCACTACTTTTTATGCCTCCGGGCCACAGGGGAGATTCCTGTCTCTTCTGTCCCCTGCTTTATCGGCAGAGCCTGGATGAGGCTGGGCACACAGTGGACACTGGACAAGTGATCATGGAGTTAAGTTCTGTGGACCGTGGAACTGAGGAGAAGAACATGCTCATATGGGGAGGGGCTCTGCCCTTCCTGGAACAGTGAGGTCACGTGCCGGTGTGGTGACCTGTGGGTGGAACCTGGCCCAGGGCCTGAGGCCGGACGGGGGTAGTGGCAGGCCAGGTCCTGGCTGGAGCTGCAGCCTCAGATGGACCAGCTGCGCCAGCTCCCCGTAGGCCTCTCCTGTTCCTGCCATCCCTGAGCAGCCAGGACCACATCCACGCTGGGAACTGACGTTGTCCACTAGCCTCAGTTTCCCCTTCCCACCAAGAGGTCTCTGCCCTATATCTCCAGCCTGGTCTTCCCACCCCAGGCTGTGTTAGCACCAGCTCCTTGAAGGAGGCCGTCTGGGCCCAGAGTCCTCCACGTTCAGTGTGGTCTGACTGCTTGTCCAGCACGCTGGACGGCGTCTCTCTGCTGCCGCCTCCTGCTGCTCAGACTGGGCCCAGCATGGAATGGTCACAAACGAACGTTTGCTGGCATAATCCCAACTAAGGGTTTAACATGAAGATAGCTTTTTCTCGCTCCTACTGTTAAAAACAGGCCCCTGATCACAGCTCAAAGCTACATGTATGAGGCCATGCGAGCCCGTGGGCAAGGCGGCTCCATTTCTTTTCTTTTCTTTTCTTTTGTGTGGTACAGGAGGTTGAACCCAGGGCCTCGCGCCTGCATGCTTTCCAAGTGCTGGGCCACTGAGCTGCACCTCAGCCCAATTTTTTTACTTTTTGAGACAGGGTCTCACTAAGTTACGCTGACTGCCTCTGGTCTCGAACTTGCGATCCTCCTGCCTCTGCCTCCAGAGCCGCTGGGATTACAGGCGTGCGCCACCACGCCCGGCTGTGGCTCCATTTCTTACAGGGTGAGTGCGGGCTGCACACCTATAGGAAAGCTTGGTTAGATCCTTTGTGACACGGAGGCCAGCAGGGGCTGTGGACTGTCTCCTGAGGAAGGGGCACCAGGCCTGGGCTCGAGTGGAAGCAGGTAGGTACACGGGGCCATGGGGCCCTGGACAATAGCCTCAGTGAGCCCTGAGCATCTCTACACGAGGACCTGTGACTGCACCCCATGGGACCTAGATCTTCTAGAACATTCTCTCCTTAGGGGGCAGGTGCACCCTCCCTTGGCCCCCCACAGGGAAGCCAAGATTACCAGCTTCTTGGGGCCCCCTCCGCCGTCCTCCTCTGCATCTGATGAGTTAATGGGGTCCTCCGCACTTGACCAGCCGCCGTCGTCCTCAGGGGTCTCCAGGGAGTGGGAGGTTTTGCTCCAGCCTGAGAGAGGAACAGGCCCCAGTGAGGGCGGTGGTGGAGCCCGTTCCCTAGCAGGGGCCACGCGAGGCCCGCAGACCCCTAGAATGTGCAGCCCCAGGGTGCCAGCTGAGCCTGTTGCCTTCCCAGGTCCACAGACTGTGTTGCAGGTCACAGTCCTTTGTCCTCGCTGGCTGCCTGCCCGGTCCCACTGGCCCCTCTGCATGCTTCCAAGATGCCTGGCACAGGCATCTCAGAGGGCACAGCAGCAGGGAGGCAAGCCATGAGAGCGCCTGCCTGCTGCTGGGCCAGCTGAGGAAGACGGGGAGAGGCAAACCCCCAGACCTCCCCGGGTGGCTGCACCCTTGTCCGGCTACAGTCCCTACCAAGCCCGGCCCCCGACTGGTCTGCACAGCAGACACCACGAAAGGGAGCCATTTCCCCCCAGTGCTGTGCTGTCAGCTCCTAGCAGACCGGCCAGGAAAACAGATTTTAGCAAAAACGACCAGGTAGACTCCTGACGTGCAGTGAACAGGGGGCGGTTCTCACTAGGCAGGGGGCAACCCAGCAGGGTCGCCGCACCACAAATGAGGCTGCGGGAGTGACCCCAGCAAAGCCGGGCTCCACCGCAGCCACCAGGCAGAGCCACAGGGGACTTAACACTCTGCCACTTCACGCCCTTGCCTCCTGCTGCAGACCCCAGCAGGCAGCAGGGTGTCCCACTTGGGAGGAGACAGAGGGACAGACTTGTGATGTCGAACCCCTCTGGTACTAAAACCCGCCAGCCTTGACAGTGGGTCACACTGTGACTGCACAAGTACCCAGGGGAACGAGCAGGTTGCCAGCTGGGTCCTGCCCGGCATGCATCCAGCGCCACATGGCACCTGGGGTGACACAGCACGCTTTTTCCCCTGGAGAGAGGGCGCCGGGGCACGCAGGAAGCGCAGCATGCACGCGGGCCCTGCCCAGCCCAGGCGAGGCTGCTATACGGGGCATGCTGTCTGCAGGCGGTCCCCATGGCTGAGAACACCCAGGAGGAGCTGGAAGGCCACCTCTGTCTTCCTAGGGAGGCAGCAGGCCCCACGCAAGCTCATCATGGGCTCCTGGAGCAGCGGCAGCCCAGCCTCTCTGAGCTCTGCCTCCCTGGAGTGGGGATGTTGGGGCTGGCTGTGCCCTAGGCCCCGCCGGGGGCCACACCAGGCATGAGTCTGTGTGAGAAGCGGGTTCTGTGTGTTTCCAGTTGCGGTCACCTCCCCCTTCTTGCTCTGAGCACAGTGGCAGCTGTCGCGCCAGCACCAAGTGGGAAGCTAAGGTTGGACTCAGGCGTTGGCAGCCTGGCTCAGATGTCCTCTGCCCCCCAGTCATCCTGGGGGTCTCTTACCAGGCAGAAGCCAAGTCTGAGGGCAGTGGAAGAGAGAAGAGACTGCAGCATGAGGGACTCCTGAGGGCACAGAGGGCCACATCCCCATACAAAACCCGTTCCTGCAGCCTACTGTGTCACCAGGGGAGACCTCAAACAGCTGGGCCCCAGGCCTGTGGCAGACAGAAGCCTACTCGCCAGGGCAGCGCGAGGCTACGTGCTGCCTGGAGCCGCAGGCGCTCTTCCTGTACCCAGAGGTGTGTTTGGGGAAAGTCCAGAGCTCAGCTTCACCTGTGGGACAAGGACACCAAAGTATCTGGAAGTGCGCTGACCTCCAGTCAGGCGGTGTCACCCTCTTGGGCACAGTGGGGTCTCTGCACGAGAACATCAGGCCACGGTGACCTGTGCATCTCGTCACCCCCACTGCCTGCAAAACAGCCCTCGACTCCGGTGCTGCGGAGCTGCTGGGCTTTCAGGGAGCAAGGCATGGGCGATGGGCCGTGAGGCGTGGCACGCATCGGCACTCATCGGCACTGCGGCCTGGGCGAGGAGGCAGGAAGGGGAGGAGCGTGGCCTCACGCAGCGCCTGGCTTGCTCCCTGAGCCCTTGCGAGGCTGTGCCATCTCCACTGGGGGAGGACATGTGGCTAAAACGAGGTGGCGAGTGGCTCGCCCAAAGCAAGTCGGCCAGGCCCACCACTTGCCTTGCCACCACGTCCCACAGGGGAACCACGGGCACGGCTCAGGGGCCAGGTCACAAGCAGCAAATGCTCCAAGGACCAAAGGAAACCTCTGCAGGAGACCCCACACGGCAGAGACTCCAGAGTCTGTGGGTCCCGGCAGCCGTGAGCCGGGCATTTGCTCACACGGAGGCTGCCTGAGAACGCCAGGCAGTTCCTCGGTCCACACCCCAAAGCAGCTGGTGGGCTGCAGAGAGACATGCGGGGCTCAGAGCATCGCTGGGGATGAATGCGCTCAGGAGCCGGCTGCATGGTGGTCTCGGGGGCTCCTGGCCCCTCGGAACCTTTGCAACCATTTGGAAAGCCCAGGAAGGTACTGAGCACGGAAGCCTCTCCCTAAACCTACTGTGCACAGTGGGGCAGGGAGGCCTTGGTGGCCCTGGGGTGGGGCTGGCCCTCAAAACACGAGGCAGCAGCACACAGGCCCGGTCCCAGCATGGAACCCCATCTGTCAGTTGGTCCAACGGCCATCTCCCCATGCAAGGACAGGATGGACCTGACTGCACGGCCGGTTTCCAGCAAGGACAGCCAGGCCAGCTGGCCATGTGGGGGGAGGGGGGGGGTCCAGTGCCACAGCCCATGGCAGCTCTGGACAGTAAAGCCCAGTGGCCAGGAGGCAGCCACAGCAAGTGACGTCTCAGCCCTTGGCGGGCAGTGGCCAGTCCCGCTGGCCAGGTGGCCTTGGCCGAGGCCTTGGGGGAACGTGGCGTCACCCAGCATTGTCACGGTACTGAGCTGTGAGCCCCCAGCGGGTGCCCCTGCCTCATCTGCCCTACTTGCTTTTGTCCCAGGGCCCCGCGCGGCCACAGAGGCTGCCTGGCCGGGGCAGGGGCCGCTGCGCTACCTCGCACACCGAAGGGCGTCGGGTCGCTCTTCACTTGGTGCCGCTTAGCTTTTTTGTCAGGGCTGGTCGGAGACGCTGCAGGAGGAGGAAGAGGCGGAGATACAACAGGAGAGAGCGAGGGTGAGGAGCCGTGAGCGAGGGCAGGCGAGGAGAGCGGTGGTGAGCAATGAGATGGCGGGGGCCCTCGGGGAGAGGGGAGAGGCCCGGAGAAGGAGTGGCTGAGGCTGGGGGAGGTGAAGCTGGCCGCCCAGCACCAACTGGGGCCGCCTGGGGGCCCCCCTGGCTGTGCACTAGAGAGGGTGCCGGGCAGCTGAAGGCAACGGAAAACTATGTTATAAGTGATGCATGCCTGTCATCCCAGCGACTGGGGGGCTGAGGCAGGAGGATCACGAGTTCGAGGCCAGAGCAGCCTGTGTAACTTGTGAGACCCTGACTCAAAATAAAAAGTAAAAAACAGGTCAGGGGTGCAGCCCAGTGGTGGAGTGCCCTGGGTTCAATCCCCTTGTGCCACACGCACACCCAAAAAGAGGGATGTTATAAATCAGAGCCCCTAACTCTATGGAACAATGCCATGAGGGGACAGAGCCCTTGTTAACCCAGCCTGGGGCGCTGGAGGGAGCCCTGTCCTCAGCCTCTGCACTCCAGGGCTGTCCTGGGTCCTCAGCCACCAAGGAGCACTCCAAGGTGACAGAGCTGTCCGGAACCCCCGCCAAAAGGCATTCTTTTCCGGCACACTGACCAGCAAACATCACTGAAGACACCCACGCAGGGCACCTGGTGCTCTGGCAGAAAAGAGCCACTGCAGCTAGAGGCAGATGCCGGTGGGGAAGGGCAGAAGGAGGGCCAGGAGTCCGGCCAGAAAAGCGGCCTGACCCCCAAGGGGGCAGGCTGCATCTGCAACATGCCGTCTCCAAGAGGCCCCTAAGGAGTACTCGGGCATCCGTGTGGACGCATGGAGCTGATATGCAAGAATGAGGTGGCAGAAGACGTTCTGACACGGGCTGCACGTGGGACGGGCAGGGGCTACAGCTGAGACGCGCCCTACGTGTGGTCACCACACAATGCACCACGGATGCCACCACGTGAGGACAAGGTGGAAAGCAGGCGCCGGGCGCCGCGTCTTTACCTTTCTGACCTTTGAGGTTAGCAAAGCCCTGCAGCGTGAAGCGCTTTCTGGAGAGTGCAGAGCTTTCAGAGGTAGAGCTAGAGACCATGTCGTCTAGAAGGGAAGAGGGACAGAATGCAGAGACTGCTGTCTAGAGGGGAGGAGGGACGGTGTGGAGGGCAGGACATGGGGCAGGAGTGGCCGGTCCCCAGCCCAGGGGCGCACGGTGGCCGTGAGCGAAGGTGCCGCTCTGTGAGGTCCAGTGTCTAGAAGCAGGAGGAGACCCTGCGTTCCCACACGCCTTCCGCGCCTGCTGCTGCGCACCAGCCGACAGGCGCTTTGTGAGCAGCTGCGGTGTGGCTTGCCCACAGCAGACACCCACCTTTGCCCTTCTCGGAGGGCTTTGGCAACGATGAGCTCACGTATCCTTCCAGGCTCAGGGGGTCCGTCTTCCTCTCCTCCAGTTTCTTGACGTTCCTCGAGCTCCCTCTTGAAGGACTGACGGGCGTCAGAGGCCAATGAAGAAACAGCGTGTTGGCAGGTTAGCTTCCCAAGGGCCTCCAAGGACTGGAGGTGTCAGGACACTTTGGTGCCCAGCTCGTGTCCACAGCCGCCCAAGGGCGCAGAGCACTTCCCAATGAAGCTGAACAGACCCAAATGAGAGCAAATCCCACCTTCCTAGCTATGGTGGAAGGGCGTCTGGGCTGTGGTTCTTTTTTTTTTTTTATGGTACTAGGGGTTGAACCCAGGGCCTCTCGCCTGCATGCTCTGCAAGTGCTGGGCCATTGAGCTGCACCTCAGCCCATTTTATTTACTTTTTGAGACAGGGTCTCACTAAGTTACACAGACTTCCTCTGGTCTCGAACTTGCGATCCTCCTGCCTTTGCCTCCCGAGCCGCTGGGATGACAGGCGTGCGCCACCACGCGTGGCTGGCTGTGGTTCTTTTTTAAAACCACTGTTCTGTGGCTTATGTACTTAGGCTTATCCTAGCCTGTGAATGATAAAGCTGACTTATATAAGGAACAGCAAAAATGAAGTGAAAAAATAATGAACAAATGACAAAGGAAAAATGAGGGCAGACAAGACACAAAGAAGCCGCCATGTGGGCCGCATCTGAAATGCGCAGCCCATGCCAGCCACTCTCGTTGAGTCCAGCAAGAGCCTTCAGTGCCCAGTGTCATCTGTCACCCAGTGTTGGTGGCCCACGTGGCACACGTTGACTGTGACGGGCAATAATCCACCAACCAGAAAACAGTGGGGAGGCCAGGGGCCCGGTGCTGGCAAGAAGCCGGGGCTGCCACCTGGGACAAGACACCAGTGTTTAATTCCTAGAGGACACTAGGGGGGCCTGGGTAAACTCAGCCCCAGCAGCCAGGAGATCCCAGGGGCTGTGGCACTTGTGGCCACCCTGCTACGTGGCCCAGGCTGGCTGCTGGCTCGCCATCCTCTGCCTCAGTCTCCCGAGTCCTGGTACCACAGGCATGGCCGCCATGCCCGGCGTCTGTGGCTCTGATGTGCTGCGCCCTGGGCTCACCTGGTGCTGGATGGTGCGGGCAGGGGCAGGCTGTGGGAGTGCTCCAGGGCCCGGTGCTGGCTGGCTTCTGTGGGGGGAGAGCGACACAGGCACCACGCACCGGTGTGAGCTGAGCTCCGTCACCCGCAGGCCGAGGCTCAGCCTTAGGATGTGCAGATGCGTGGAGGGGCAGCGGGGACGAGGCCGCCTCACCTCTGCAGGCCTGCAGCTGGCTGGTCAGCACCTTCCGGATCTCACTCACCCATGCTGCTTTAATCTCGGGGGTCGGTGCCTGTTCACCAAAGAAAATGCCAGGAGTTAGTGCTCAGACCCCCGATGAAACCCTGTCATGGGGCACAACTCTAGGAATCAGCAATGACTGCAGGGGATGAACGGTGGGAGTGTCTTCTCGGCGCGGGTCTCTTCATCTTGTGGTGTGAGGATGACTGGATGAGGCTGTGCGGCCCTGCGGTGCCCAGGGTGCTGCCTGTAGCCAGCGCCTTCCCCTAGCTGCCCACGCTGGGCTGTGGGCAAACTCCACGCACAGGGCAACCTCAGGCGCGCGTTTCTCTAGGAGCGACCGTGCCACGGTATTGCTTTAGGTAACAGGGACAATGGCAGCTCTGAGTACCAGGCAGAGGTGACCAGCCCAGGAGCACCAGCCATAGCCAGCGCCGCCATCTTGGCTCAGTAGAGAAGAGGCCTGGAGCCTTGTCTGAGGGTCACTGCCTGATGGGTGGCTGGGTGCTTAGGGAGCAGAGGCTGGCAGCTCCCTGGGGTGCCACCAGATGCCAGAGCAGGGCCCTGTCCTCGCTCACGCTCAGTGGGTCCCATGGGCCTGGGCAGCAGGACTAGAGGACAAGCTGGCACTGCATGGCTGTGTCCTGCCTACGCCACGTCATGCTGCGTGTGACGATTCCCACATCTGTAGCTTTCCCACTATCTACTTCCACCCAGCGCGGTGCGCTGGAGCCCAGCCTGATTTGCCCGTCCTGAGGGCTCCTGCGTGCTCTGCGTTCCAGGGGAACCTCGGGGACCTGGGCAAGCTGCTAATGCAGGGCTCCTTCAGCATGTGGACGGACCACAAGAAGGTGGATGGACTACAAGAAGGGCCACACCAAGGTGAAGGAGCCGGCCCGGTAGCCGGCCCAGCCTGCGTGGGGCTCAGCCCTGCCCAGGGCTCTCGGGGTCTAGCCAGGGGCTCTTGGAAAGGACACTGTCCCCTGCGTTCGCATCACAGCTCTGCCCACTCTCCCCCAATATGGTGGGGCACACACTTCCCCTGGAGAGAGAACCTCAGGTGCGACTGAGGGCGCAGGAGCGAGAGCCCCTTGTTCCCAGCGCCTGCCTGTACTTGCCCCAGATGTCACCCAGGTGCAGCTCGGGCTAAAGGCTCCAGGACAGCACCCTGGCAGGAAACGCGACAGCTCCTGCCTCCGGCTGCGAGCCCCAGGAAGGTCTGAGCACTGTTCACACTCAAAGCCTCTCACTGGCCACGGGACAGGCGGGCAGCCGTACCTGGATGATGTACACCTCCTCTCGCGCGTTGTACCAGATCTCAAACTTCTTAGCGTCGCCCTTCACGTTCTCTGTGATGCCAACGGCTGCCATCTGGCGAGTGCGGAACCGGAGACAGCCATCAGCACGGGCGAGGAGACCTCCCGCCTCATGCAGGAAGGTAGAGGTACTCGAGTGACGTGACGGAGCAAGCGAGGGGTGGGTGAGGGGCGGCGGGAACGCTGACCCCCCACCTCCCACCCACAGGAGCTGGGTGTCAGCTGTCCCCCACGTCAGGCCACAGGTTTTCCCTGCTCAGGGTGGGCGGTCGGAGCCCACTCACGTTCAGGGACTGCTTGTAGCTGTAGGAAGGCGCCTTCTCGTAGCCCTCGCCATTCTCCTCCCGCCTCTTGCAGAAGAGCACGGCCTTCTCGTGCAGGAAGAGGTGCCGCTGCATGGGCTTGAACCGGGCCAGCTCCTTCACCTTGGTGTGGCCCCTCTTGTGGTCCGTCCACACGCTGAAGGAGCCCTGCATTAGCAGCCTGCCCAGGTCCCCGAGGTTCCCCTGGAACGCAGAGCATGCAGGAGCCCTCAGGACAGGCGAATCAGGCTGGGCTCCAGCGCACGGCGCCGGGTGGAAGCAGCTAATGGGAAAGCTACAGATGTGGGGTGCCCGGCACAGCACCTCTGGAGAAGGCACAGCCAGGGAGGCAGGAAAGGATCAGGGTCACCAAGGCGAGGGAGGAGGGAGGGGGGAAGAGACAGAGCACAGAATCCTTAGGGCAGAGAGGGGATTCTGGGTGACACTGTGATGGCCCGTAGGAATCATAACGCACTTATCCCGAACCACAGAATGCAGAGCGCTCAGAGAGAGCACTAGTGAACTGTGGGCCCTGTTAGTAACGTATCCACACTGCAGGGGAGGCTGCGGGTGGGGTGCATATGCAATCTGTGTCATGCTCAGTTTTTAAAATTTTATTATTTATGTTTTGCCGTACTAGGGGTTGAACCCAGGGGCATGCACATGCTAGACAAATGCTCCACCACTGAGTGGCACCCGCAGCCTCCTTTTTATTTCTGTTTTAAGACGGTCTCACTGAGTTATGCAGCCCACCTCTGCCCCGAGTCACTGGGATGACGGGTGTGTGCTCCACTGTACCCGCTTCATGTTCAATTTTTTTTTTTTGGCAGTACTGAGGGTTGAACCCAGGGCCTCACGCCTGTATGCTTTGCAAGTGCTGGACCACTGAGTTGCGCCCCCAGCCCATTTTTTTTACTTTTTGAGACAGGGTCTCGCTAAGTTATATAGACTGCCTCTGGTCTCGAATTGCGATCCTCCCGCCTCTGCCTCCAGAGATGCTAGGATGACAGGTGTGCGCCACCGCGCCCGGCGCTGCTCAATTTTTTTATAAATCTAAAACTGCTGAAAAATCAAGTCTATTCATTTACAAAACCTAAGCTGGAGGGCTGAGTGGACCTACAGAGAAGCAAGCACGCCCCAGCCACCTCGGTCGGAGAAATCGTCAGCCACCAGCCCACAAACTACACGCCGTCCCCTCTGCGTTCTGGGCTGCCTGGTTCTCAGGAGTGTGTGTGTGGGGAGGCCACACCCTCCTGGCCACACTCCTGGCTCCCTCTACAGGCGTGGCCTGGACACCTGGCTCCCGACCTCTTGTCTTAGGTTCACTGCGGTCGTCATGCATCTGGGTGATGTGGGTTCACATTGAGGCTTAGGGAGCCCGGAAGCATTGGTGGGGGGCCCCTGGGCTGCTCATGAGACCCCGCTAGGACCGAGCCAGGGACAAAGGCCCGAGCGCCCTCAGATCCCAACACCAGCCCTGGCCCTTACGTCGTAGCCGGTGATGGCGATGAGGTGCATGGAGTCGTTCACGGCCTTGAGGATGCCCAGGATGGAGCTCAGCGCCTCCTGCAGGTCCTCGGCGCCCTCGCAGTTCTTGCTGTACTTCAGCATTTCCTGAGGTGTGGCGGAGGGTGGGGGACAAGAGGGCATGCCGGCTCACGGAGGGGTCCCGATGGACCCCGAGTCGCAGACCCCGAGTGGGCTGGGCGGCTCCTGGACAGGAACCTGGCCCACCAGCTACCCTTCCGGCCTCCCCGCGGCCAGCGAGGCCCTGCAGCCAGGAGCTGCGTGGCTCCACAGGTGCAGACCCAGCACCCTGCCTCCCGCGGGGGGCTTCCTCAGCCACTGGGGCCCCAGCCACAGACAGGAGCAACAGTCTTGCAGGTTCACATCTCCCTGACCCCCAAGGTGCTGGGCTGATGCCAACAGGACAAATGGCACAGCCCACCTCAGGGGGGTCACACCGGCCTGCCAGCTCTGAATCCCACGGCAGATGAGCAGGGACCACGGGGAGGCGTCTGGCTGTGCCTCTTGGTATCCCTGGCCCGCTACAATGGTCAGCACACAGGAGGCCCCCACATATGGCCGAATGAGCCTGGGCCACAGCAAGGTGGGATGGAAGGGGCCGGGAGCAGGCACAGCGGGCAGAGGCCAGGCCCAGCTGGGCCCTGGAGCGGTTGTGGCCGCGGGGCTGGCAGTGTTGAGCCTGGGCCACAGCAAGGTGGGATGGAAGGGGCTGGGAGCAGGTGCAGCGGGCAGAGGCCCGGCCCGGCTGGGCCCTGGAGCAGTCATGGCTGTGGGGCCGGCAGCGTGAGGGTGGCCATGCCGGGCGCACCTTGAGCAGCAGCTGGTACTTGGTTATCCTCTGCACCGGCTTCAGCAGGTAGGAGTCCAGGCTCAGCTTGTGGTCCAGTTTCCTCTGGCACTCCTGGAAGCAGACAGCGCGTCGGACAAGGCCGGCGCCTCGGCAGGCAGCCGGGGAGGGGCGGGGGCCCGGGACGCACCTGGAAGAAGGGGCAGTCGGAGCACTGCCTCCACAGGCTCTCGGACCGCGGCTTGTTCTGACAGTACTTCTCATAGATCTGGAACTCCTCCATCTGTGGGGGGACGCGTGTCACAGGCCGCAGGCCGCGTCCTGGCCACACCAGGGTCCCTCAGATCTCAGCGCTCCAGGGCGGCCACTGCTCCCAGGCCGGCTCCTTCAGCAGGGCCTGAGGCTCCTACACACGGAACCCCGGCCCAGGGCCACCAGCCGGGAGCCACACAGTGCGGCGCCGTCCCGGCCTTCCCTTTGCGTGGTTTATAGCGCTGTTTGTCAGGAGGTTTCTTTACGTGAAAGTTCAGGGTCTGCCTGGGAAGCTTTGCACGTTATACCAGTTCACATATGTGCGTGTATGTGTGCGCGCGCGTGTGTGTGTGCGTGCGTGTGTGTGTGTGTGTGTGTGTGTGTGTGTTTTTTGTGGTACTGGGAGTTGAACCCAAGGCCTCGTGCTTGCATGCTCTGCAAGTGCTGGACCACTGAGCTGCGCCCCCAGCCCATTTTTTTACTTTTTGAGACAGGGTCTCACTAAGTTATACAGACTGCCTCTGGTCTTGAACTTGTGATCCTCCTGCCTCTGCCTCCTGAGCCGCTGGGATGACAGGCATGCACCACCGCGCCCGGCCTACAAGTTCATATTTTAAGAAACGCATCTAAGCCCTGTGGGAGATGAAATGGCCTCTGGAGACCTCTGGGGCCTCAGGTGCCTCTAGGGCAGAGGAGGCTGTGGGGGTGGGAGGGCTCCAGCACGTAGGATCTATGGTACATATGGCTCTGGAACAAAGATGCTCGGGGGTACAGATGGTTTGGAGTATGAGTGACTAAGTCTTAGATGGCTCCAGGGTACAGATGGTGCTGGGTCATAGATGTTCCTAGGGTGCAGGTGGTTCTAGAATGCAGAGGGCTCTGGGGCTCGGTTTTAGGGTGTAAGTGCTATGGAATACATACAATTGAGGGCACACACAGTTTAGGGGCACAGTTTGGGGATGCTGATGGTTTGAGGGAGCAGATGGTTGTGAGAGGTGACTTTAGGGTACAGGTGGTTTGGAGGCACAGAAGGCTCCAGGCCAGTTCCTGTGGTGCTTCAATACTGCTCCCCCAGCTCACGTTAGCATGAAGATCAGGCTGAGCTCCCCCAAATATGCACCCTGACACTGCCCTACCCTTGACCCTGAAGCCCTCCTCGCCTGCTTTTGCCTTCTACAGCTGTCCCTGAGGAGGTATCGATGCGGAGCTGGGGACACCTGGGGGCTTAAAAACAGCCACGGAAGCAGGACCCGGGCTGCGCAGCCCCGCCCTGGCAGCTGCCCTGTGCCTCAGCCCTGAGGATGCACTCACACAGGGTTGCAGACCACAGGCCCTGTGCCTCAGCCATGAGGACGTACTCTCTCAGGGTTGCAGACCATGGGCCCTGTGCCTCAGCCCTGAGGACGCACTCACACAGGGTTGCAGACCACAGGCCCTGTGCCTCAGCCATGAGGACGTACTCTCTCAGGGTTGCAGACCACAGACCCTGTGCCTCAGCCCTGAGGACGCACTCTCTCAGGGTTGCAGACCACGGGCCCTGTGC
>VMDO01020123.1:0-38160 GCA_007922755.1 Pedetes capensis | reverse complement strand
GGCCGTTCCACCGCCCAGTACCTATTGGGATGCCTTCTTCTCCACCTCCTTGTCTGAGTATTATTCATTTCAAGGTTTTGCTTATATTATCTTGAGAGGAAACAAGCGGTACTTAATTAATCCCACCAAACGTTATATTGGAAAAGCAATTATTCCTACCATGTGTAATAACCCATCTGCAGGGAAAATAATCCATTAAGTATGAATCAATGTGAATTTAAAAACTATTATTAAGATCAGATTGGTTCCTAGTTATGAGCACCATAATTTTAGTATTTGCTCGTGCAAACTTTGCTCTACCATGTTCTGTGACCTTAGAACCTTAGTTCCTAAATAAATAATATCTGTGTGGTAATGAGGGCTGGGATTTAGCTCAGTTGGTAGAGCGCCCCTGTGCACGTTCCAAGGTTCTGGGTTCAGTTCCCAGCACTGCAAAAATGGGAGAAGGACATGGCAATCCATTCCTGAGGCAATCCCAAAACAATCAGCCATTGAAAACCCTATGAGGGTCAGTATGAGTCTGATATGACTCTACAGCACCTAACAACAACAACAACAGGTCAGCCTATCACATATTTCACCGATGAATCCCTTTTGGTAGAATTAATTTGAATCTGTGATTAACTAGACGGTAAGCCCTGTATTTTGAAATTCCAGTGTTAATTGTAGCCGAGGGCTGCATTTGTTTGCATTTTCAATAAATCATTCGTTGTTGTTCTTGTTGGGTGCCCTCAAATTGAGTCCAACTCAACTACTCAAGTGCAAAGCAGTGCTCTATCAACTGAGCTAAGTCCCAGCCCCAAATCATTCATTACTGAAACAAAATCTTTTTGTCAAATTACCTCTCATGGTTCCGTTGTCAGGAAGCTTTCCCTTCTTTTTAAGTTTACTGGACTTCTGTTCTCCTTCAGTTCTCCTTGAGTGAATCAACCAATTGCTTTGACCATTGTCAACCAGAAAGCACTTCACCTCAGCATTTCTTTCTTCCCAACTGGGCCATAAATTCCCTCCTGACTGAGATTGCCGTCTGCTCCTGGGGAGCTGGAGGCTGATGGTGCTCAGAGCCGGGCCTTGTGGAGTCTTAGGAAGACGCATAAAAACTGTTCCTGGCTGGTTTTCAAAGAAACACCTAGCAGACTTGTCTGGGTTTATATCACAAGGCCCGGGGCTTGCAGTTAGCAGGCCATCCTTTGTGGAAATGGGCAGGGCACGTTTGTCAGAACTCTCCTACATTTTGGCTGTGGAAAGGACATGAAGGCCCTTGCTCCTGAGGCAGAGGAGAAAGGCTGCCCAGGGGTGGCAAAAGGGCCTGGTGAGTTTTCTACTCACAGAGCAACTTGGAAGATCTCAGGGTAGTTGAGGAGGTGTGATGCACCCACCCTGGCTGCTGGGGGAAGCTGCGCTTCCCGCCGAAAGATAGGTTAACTCCTGGTACCTGGGAACAGTTGGGATTTAGCTCAGTTGGTAGAGTGCTGTGCTGCAGTCTCTGAGGTCCCGAGTTCGACTCCCAGCACCGCAAATAATGGGAGAAGGACCTGGCAATCCACTCCCAAGGCAATCCCAAAACAGTCAGCCATTGAAAACCCTATGAGGGTCGCTATGAGTCGGATGCTGACTTGACGGCACCTATCAACAACAACAACCTGGGAACAGGACTCTATTTGGAAATAGTTAGATCAGGTCATGCGGGAGTCAGGTGGGCATCAGGCCAATGGCTTGTATCTTTATAAGAAGAGAAAGCATAAACAGGAGCACACTGGGCTCCAATACATGGAGATCAGGGGGAAGCAGCGGTGGACAAAGGAACACCCAAGGTTGTCAGCAGCACTGGGGATCAAGAGCGACGAGTGAAGCAGGTTGTCCCCTGCAGGTGTCAGGGGCAGCTCAGCCCTGCTGGTGCCTCAGTTTTGGACTTCTGCCCTCTAGAACTGACAGAAGACATTTCGAGGTTTTTTGGGTTTTGGTTTTTGGTTTTTTTTTTAACCCAAGGCAAGCACTCTGGCACTGGGCTACTCCCCCAGCCATTTCTATAGTTTTAAGATACCCATCTCATGGCGACTTGTTGAAGCCAGGCCTAGGAAGCTAATATGTCATCCCCCCGTGTGCTTGATCAAGTCCTCGTGTGACTTCCCGTCCTGTTCCTGTCACACTGGTACATCTCCTTAGTGTGATCTGGGACTGGCGAATATTCATTCAGCTCATTTAAGTCGTGGCCCCGCTCACCTCAACTTGGGAACCAGTCCATGCCCCCTGAGCCTGTTTCCTGTTTCCGGAGATGTGGCTTTTGAGATGGGAAGTATCTCTGAAAGGGATGTATCAGACCCTCGCTGTCTGTTGGAGCACCTGGCCTTTCCCATGGACTCAGTGTCCCCAAAGCCAACTCCCTTGCCTTCGTCACATCCTGAAAAGAGGTGACTGAGATGGGAATGTGATCGAGGGACCTCCTGGGCTCAGCAAATATCGTCTTTCTGGAAAGTTCCACGGGCCAGCAGCAGCCAGGGGGTTGAGCTGGCATTGCCTCCTGGTGGCAGGGACTGGGGACCCTCCGTAGACACACTTGTGAGCTGTTGGGAGTTGCCAAATAGAGACCCCCAAGTGCAGGGGAAATGCAGAGGGAGGAGAAGGCCATGCTGGCACCTGCGGCCCTCTCTAGCTTCCCTCCACTGGCCCTCCTTGTCCTTTTCCTTCTTGTTCTTCCCTCTCCCCTTTTTTTTTTCTTGCGGTACTAGGGGTTGAACCCAGGGCCTCATGCCCGCATGCTCTGCAAGTGCTGGACCACTGAGCTGTGCCACCAGCCCATTTTTTTTTTTTTTTTTTACTTTTTGAGACAGGGTCTCACTAAGTTACGCAGACTGCCTCTGGTCTCGAACTTGCGATCCTCCCGCCTCCGCCTTCTAAGCCGCTGGGACTACAGGCGTGTGCCACCGCGCCCAGCCTTCCCTGTCCTCTTGATCCTATTCTGAGCCACCAAGAACCTGGGTGTGGACAGAGCTGGAGGCCGTCTCTTCTCCCATGGGGTGTGCAGAGGAGATAGCCTCCTCTTTCAGGGACCCACAGAAACAGCAAAAGGGCTCTGCTCCCCTTGACATCCTGAACTTTACTCCTCACTCCAGCACCAGGACTTAGGTCCCTGCTGACTTCCTTTTCCCCATTCGGGCCTTGGGTGTCCTTACGTGTCTCCCTCTGACTCTTTCAGGCAGTCGGTTCCTCTCCAGCCCTGGGGCTGCCCTGGCCTATCCCGCCTCAGTTCTCAAGGCTGGCCCCCTTGGGACCCAGAAGACTCCCTGGCTTTCCTGGCTTTCCGTGTGTGGGGTTGAGCTCATTTCCTCTGGTCATCCTCGCCATTTGAAGGTGCTGAGATTTATAGGCGCACGAGGGAGTGCCACGTGGCCAGGCCGGGCTGCAAGAGGGCTGGCTGGGTCTGCTCATGCTGGGGTCACCAGGCTGGCCGCTCTCCTGCCCTTCCAGGCCATTCACATCCCTGTGCTGTGAGAGAGGTCAAAGTCCTAGCTCTCCCGGGACAACATCAATGATTCTGACCTAGCAGAGACAATGCACATCTGTGTATTTGGGTCTCTAAATGCAGCAAGGAGCTACACAGGGAAGACTTAGAGGCTTTTTCCTGTTTCAGTGCGTGGCGGAAGCCACTTCTGAGTGGGCATCGCTTTCAGTGCCGCATGGGTGCTGGGACCAAAGTGCGCGTTGCATCTGGATCAGAGAGTTCATGACTGGCCTTCTCCATGGCCACTTTCTATACCAGCACACTTCATGAGAACATTTAAAAATACTTGCTTCCCTGGTCTAGCCATGAGTTATCAGCCCTAGCAAAAAGACCCCAAATATTGGGGTGATGTAATGAATGACTACAAAACCAACTTTAATGTGTCATCTACTAACAACTCCTTTGGTGAGGGCAGGAGGGGGATGGACGCTGTCTACACCACAGCTCCACTTTTCTGTTTTCATCAATGTGGAATAAGGCTTTCTCGAGGCTCTGTGGGTGCCTGTGGGTATGTTACTGTGGTTTGGATGACGGTCCCCCAAACATACACACAGAAAGGCTTGGTACCTAGGGCAGCGGTGTAGGAGGTGCTGTACCCCTTTAAGAGATGGGACCTTGTCAGAGATCCTTAGGCCTTTGGGGGCGTGCCCTTACGAGACACTGTGGGACCCCAGTGGCTCTGGCTCTGTCTGCTTCCTGGCTTGTGATGTGAGCACCCAGCACCCACTCCAGCAACTGCTCCCGATAAGATGCACCCACTAAGATGCACTGCCTTCGTCAGAGGACCAAACCTGCAGAGACACTGGATTGTGGACTTGAATCTCCACAGTCATGAGCCACAATAAATCTCTCTTTGCTTCCTAAGTATCTGAAGTACATGGCGTAAGAATATGACATAACCGGTGTTGTTTTAATGACGTGAGACTGGCTCGTGTACACATGCATTTGGTTTTAGTGTATGTGACAGAATCATATGTGTTACAGGCAAGGGTTTAGAAAGAGTCAGCTACTTAAAGATCCTCAGACAGATGATGCGAACTTTTGACCACAGGCTGGAGGGCCGTCTCCCTGCAGACCTCTGCCTTCCTTTGGTAATGGTCTCCTGGTCCATTTCCTGCCGATGGTCCTGTGGGTTTGCGAGGCAGGGCCTCCTTGGCAGGCCTCCACCTCCAGGGTCCATTCTGCAAGCAGCATGAGCTGGAGACGCTGATGCAGCTTCCTCTGTGCGCTGGCTCTTTCCCACAGCCTGTGTCTTCCCTCCTGGCCTGCCCTGGTGGGATTTGAGGCAGTCTCCACTGCTGGGCTTCACCTATCGTGTCCTTCCTGAGATTCTGGCACCTGGGACCCAGGGGTACCTACCGCCTCCACAGAGTCCTAAAGGAGAGCTGGAAAGGCAGGTCTGGGGCAGAGGACCCGAGGAGACACCAAGGAAGGACAGAATGAGGCGGAGAGGGGCTGAAGGGTGAACACCCCCAAGCAGCTCGTGTGGGGCCAAGAGCTGCTCCCTCAGGAGTTCAAGGCTGTGTTGTAATTCTTGGCTGTGTCTGCCTGACTCTGGCGAACACGGCGGCTGCTTTCCACAGTTAAAGGCAATCTGAGGACAGAAAAGATATTTTCCTCCCACAGAATCTATCGTTATCTGATGATGTGTCTGCAGTCCAAGCCACAGCTTGGAGATTGTGGCTAGGAAATGGGGTGCTGAAAGGAACAATTCCAATGACTTTGTGTTCTGAATGTTTTCCCTCGGTGGAAGTCTGTGTGGTTAATGGTGACAGCTTGTATGTTCACTGGTCTGTATGTAGCTGCAGCTTCTACAACTCAGCCTGAAGAAGGTGTGCATGCGTGTTTGTGAGTGTGTGCGTGTGTTTCAAAACTGAAGGAAAAAGATGAATCTTGTCAGAAAAGCATGCACTATGCACAGGTGCACAGCATGCAATAAAAATGCACGTTTGAGATCGCTAGAAAAGCTGCAGCATTCTTGAGTTTCTTGCTCCTTCCTGAAACGCCGTTGTGATATTACATTTTTGGCCAAAATACAGCGTGATTAAATCTTGTGTTTAAGTTTGCATTAAACAAGCAAAGGCATGCACCGTTAAGGAAAAAATTATTCTGACACCTGCTAAAGGGTAGGGAAGACATCATTTGCACGATTGGAATAGGTGTCAAGATTTCTGCAGTCAGGGAGAGATGAGTCTTCACTCAGAGTACAACACCAACAGTAGGATTTATGGCCAAGAAGCGGCTGGAAGGAGTAATGGATGGAAAATGACTAAGGGGGGACCTCAAGGGAGGGGATTCTTGACAAACCTGCCTCAGAGGAGTCTTGCTAAAGGAAGACCAAGACTTAGGCATCAAAGGTGAAAGTGAGGAATTTGATCAGGTATCAAGAATGAAAGAGTCTCTTCAACTGACTTGGCAGGACAGGGACAACCAGGGTCAATGTCTCATGAAGAAAAGGGCTCAGAGGAGCTTGATTATAGTTTGGTCAAGAAGAGAGTAACTCAAGTCAGAACTTGAGTTAATCTTCTTACTCAACAGTTCTGGGCATCTTCTGGATTATTGTTGTTGTTGTTGTTAGGTGCTGGCAAGTCAGGTCTGACTCATAGTGACCCTGTATACAACAGATGAAACACTCTCTACCACTGTGCCACGCTTGGCACTATTGTCAGTGCTTCTCTGCTGTTCATAGCATTTTCAATGGCGGATTGTTTCAGGAGTGGGCTGCCAAGTCCTTCTCCCTAGCCTGTAGCACCTGATGTTTCCAGGTGGCCTCCCATCCAAGGACTAAACAGGCCGACCCTGCTTAGCTTCCAAGATCAGATGGGATCAGATTCCATGGTAGTTTGACTATAAACTATTTCTGGATTGTTGTTGTTGTTAGGTGCCGTCGAGTCAGTATCTGACTCATAGCGACCCTCATAGGGTTTTCAATGGCTGACTGTTTCCGGATTGCCTTGGGAGTGGATTGCCAGGTCCTTCTCCCGATTTTGTGGTGCTGGGAATTGAACTGGGGATCTCAGAGACTGCAGCGCAGTGCTCTACCAACTGAGCTAAATCCCAGCCCATTTCTGGATTAGGCAATTTAAAAATTTTTAAAAAGACTAGTCAGAGTGAGAGAGAATCCTGTGATCGCGTTGTGTTAAGGAGCGTGAGGATGGGATTATGCGCAAAACCTGGGTAGAAGGATCCACCCTAGGCCACAGAAGGAGGTCAGTAGAAAAGCTACATTGGAGGTTGTTCTTGAGAGTTGTGACAATTTGCTTGGATGAGAGTACGGTAGCTCCTCTTTTCCACATTTTTCCTTTCTGTAGTTCCAGTTACCTGTAGACAACTACAGTCCAGGCGTCTTAAATGGAAAGTTCCAGAAATGAACGATCCATAGGTTTTAAATAACTTTTTATACTATGAGTAACTTATAAATTAAATGTTAGTGCAGGTATGTGTGTGTAGGAAAAACATGGTGTGTATGAAGTTTCAGGCACCCGCTAGGGGCCAGGGGACTCATTGCCAGAGGATACTGGGCAGGACTGCTTTTGAGAGCGAAAAGTGAAGAGGGGCAGCTGGTGCAGAGCAGCGGGGAACCTGAGAACTCTCTTTCATGTTGCTCAGGACACAGAGTCCCTCCCAGGCCTGCAGGGCACTGGAGCATCAGGAGCAGAAACTGAAGAGTGGGCAGACGGACCTTGACAGGCGGTAATGTCAAAGCCCTGCTCAGCTAGGACGGCTTACCCTACCTAGCAGCTTACCTGGCCGCTAGTTATTCTGCCCTCTGTCACGTGGCATGAGTATGGTAAGCAGCACTTCGGAAGATCAATTCCTTTTTTATGATGATAACATTTCTAGTGTATTTTTGCATTTTCATTAACCATACCGAATAGAAAAAGGTCAGCCCTTCCCCTGAAGTTTCTTATACCACTTGTGACTTTCAATTATATTTGAAAGCGTCAAGAGCAAAAGGGGGGCTGGGATTTAGCTCAGTTGGTAGAGCGCTGCGCTGCAGTCTCTGAGGTCCCTAGTTCAATTCCCAGGACCGCAAAAATGGGAGAAGGACCTGGCAATCCACTCCCAAGGCAATCCCGAAAGAGTCAGCCCCTGAAAACCCTACGAGCATCGCTATGAGTTGGATACTGACTTGAAAACACCTAACAACAACAACAACAACGACAACAGAGCAGAAGGAATCTTCTACTATGCATAGTTAACACTGGACGGTAGCCGAGTCATTGAACAAGTGAGAGCTGCTTTTATTTCTATCTCATAGCTATTTAGTTTTACTTAACATAGGAGTGCATCTTTTGTTTGTTGTTGTAGTTTAGCTCATTTTTTGTTTTTTTTTTTCTTTAATCAGTCCTAGTGCTTGTGTTGAATGTTGTGCTTAACTTTCATGGTGTCCAGTCAGTCAATTCCTTCTAAACTTTGCAAACTAGAGTTAGGAGGTGGTCACATTTTCCAGGTTTTCCAGTTGCTCACCTGAGCTTGATGTTGCATACATTTTTAATTTTTTTTTTTTTTTTTTTTTTTTTGCCGCTTACCTTATGGCTTTTCTAAAGCAGACTATTTACTTTCTCAAAAAATGATTATTGTGAGGGGGACAATACTATGAGGTTAAACTCAGGGCCCTTTGCGTGTAAGGCAAGTACTTTACCATTGAGATGTACCCTCAGCCACATTTTTATTTTTTATTTTGAGACAGGGTCTCATTAAGTTTCACAGGCTGTCCCTGGCCTCTCCCTTGTGATCCTCTTGCCTCAGCCTCCCAAGTCACTGCAATTACAGGTGTGCACCACAGCACCTGGCTCAGTGTTTTGTAGTGTGTGTGTGTGTGTGTGTGTGTGTGTGTGTGTGTGTTTGTCTTATAACTCATTGTTTCTTCAGTTGGGTAGATAAATACTACGGCAAGGAGAATTGACATAAATAAGTTTGGGGTGAAGTCCAGTGACTGTGGGATGGTCATGCACTCTGACAGCCGGAGCCAGAAGAGCCCACATGTCCTAAGAGGAGCCTGTGGCTGCCCGAGGTCAGTGTGCCATGGATGCTGGGCAGTGTCTCACTGAGGCACAACACAGCATAGGTTGACTCAGGGACTTGTTTTCCTGGTAGTCATTTGAGAGGATTCTGACTATACCTGAGTGCCAACACCTGTTGCTGGTGCTTGGGGGACACCTAGGTGTCTGTGACCTGGGGACAGCAATGTACAAAGATGTGTACTCGGGGAGCAGCGTCAAGGAAGAAAGAGGAGGAAGCCTCCAAAACGGATATTCTGCAACAAAGCTTTATGTTCGACTGACTGAAATCAGCACAGAATGCAGAGGGGGAACTGCAGTGAGATGTAGACGTGAAGTGGATTTGCCAGGGAATCTCCGTACTGAGGTCAGAGTTCATTTATTTGTTTCCTCTAGTCAATTTCGGAAGCAGTTTTCTTTCCTTTTTGTTTTGTTTTTCTTTTCAGAGAAAGGTTTATCTGGTCATATTGCAGCCCAGACCCTGTCTTTTCCTGGGGCACCAGGTAGCTTGAACCCAGGATTGTGGCATCCACACATTCAAATATGATGATTGGAGGCTAAATGTGTTACTTGGTCGCCCCAAGTTTATTTTCATATGTATTTGATTTTGAACTGTTGTTGTTGTTGTTGTTAGGTGCCGTCGAGTCGGTATCTGACTCATAGCAACCCTATGTACCACAGGTGAAACACTGTCAGTGCTTCTCTGATGTTCATAGGGTTTTCAATGGCAGATGGATTTTGGGGAGTGGGTTGCCGGGTCCGTCTCCCAAGCCTATAGCACCTGGTGTTCCCAGGCGGTCTCCCATCCAAGTACTAACCAGGCCCAACCCTGCTTAGCTTCCCAATTCTGACGGGATCGGATGCCACAAGGCTAAGGCTGCAGGCTTGAGCTGGTGTCAGAACTTGAAAACCTCACAAGTAGATTATCACAAACACTGTGTGTTGGGGACACGTTTCAGGTGCCGTGATGATCTGAATGGACTTTAAGTGCTTTGTGGTGCCAGGTACCCCGGATTCCTGTGTTGCAGAGCAGTGGCTGTGTGTGTTCCTCTTAAAAGCAGGCTCACTGCGCACAGAAGCACGGCTTTGGTGTCACAGAGGCTCTGGGCACCTGGAAGAGCGACTCTGAAAACATGTTTGTGCTCACGACAGCTTGGCTCCTTCATAAAGAACTCTGTCCCCAGCCCAGCATCCGGTCAGCTTGCTCGGGCTCAGGTGGAGTCTTAGGAGTTTGCCAGGGAAATGTGTTTTGTTTATACCAATTACATTAGGGGAAGCGGGGATACGTGTTAGGGGGGCTTTTTAATTTACCTCTGTGTGATGGATTTTCAGCTATTATGACTAAACTAGAACGAAAGCAGTGGGGGGCATTGAAATGGAAATCCGAGAACCTGAATGTCTTGATTTCTTAAAAGGAATTTTACTGTAATCTCTCTCTGGATAAGAATTAAGAAAAATATTTACATGTATTATGTGCAAAGTATAACCATTAGATTAGCAGTAATTGAAAAGATGTAATACGGTGACAATAGTTTGGGAATTGCTTCAGCATTCAAAGGCAGATCCATTTATAAGAAAATGTTTTTGTCTGAGTAATTTTACTTTGATAACTTCAGTATATTACTTTGAAAGTAGGTGCAGAGAGTTTTTGAGGACCCACTGGAACTATGCTAATCAGATTTACAGTACTTCATATTTTCCTGGCATTTCATCAGTCTGTTTGAATGTTTAAGTCTTCTGTGTTGACAGCTCTGTCATTTTATGAAAGTTAGGTGAAATTCCTTCCTGCTTTGCACACTTGTGCACAGTTTTGTCTTGGAGGTGGAGTGCCATTGTAAAGACAGGCGCCAAGCAGTTACATTTTGTCACTGTGCCTTTCTAGATTCTGCTTTCTCTACAGGGCTGTTCTCTCTCCCCGTCAACCTTCTTTTCTCCTTTTTCTTTTTTTTTTCTCCCCCCTCCCCCATAACCTGGATGGGAGAAGGGCGTGGCAATCCACTCCTGAGGCAATCCCGAAACAATCAGCCGTTGAAAACCCTAGGGAGGTGGCTATGAATTGGACACTACTTGATGACACCTAACAACAACAACATAACCTGGATACCAGACTCTTGAAGGAAATTCTTTGTTTCTTTTTTTTTTTCTTTCTTTTTTTTTTTGGTACTAGAGAGTTGAACCCAAGGCCTCACCCATGCTTTGCAAGTACTGTACCACTGAGCTGCACCCCCCCGGCCCATATTTTACTTTTTTTTCTTGAGACAGGGTCTCACCAAGTTATGCAGGTTACCTTTAGCCTTGAACCTGTGATCTTTCTGCCTCCACCTCCTAAGTCCTTGGCATTACAGGCATGAGCCACTACGCGGTCCCTGAAGGGAGTTCTTGGGTTTCATGTACCATTGTATCAAACAGTGCCCCACAGAGAGACAGGCATTTATTGTCCGCAGGCCACCCACGCTGCCCGGTTCCAAGGCCAGTGGCCTGGCGGTGATTCTCCTTGGCCTGGTACAGAAATGGATGCCAAGCACCTCTTCAGCCCCTGGGTAGGAATCCTGCCCCCAGGGCCTGGCTTCACCTGGCGTTTCTGGGTACGAGGGCTGCCTTCTCAGTAGAGTTCCTGGTCCCTGCCTTCGTCTCCCAGGTCACATTTGGGATCGAGCCTTCTCCGCCCTCCCTCTCCTTCTGATGCTTCCTGGGTGTGGTCACCCATCTGTGGGGCCTCCTGCTGCCAGCCCCCTTCCACCTCCTGTCTTTCTCCAGGAAGGCCCCCCCAGCAGGGGCCCTGGCTCTCCTGCCTCTCATTTCCCTGGAGTGGCCACAATACGCAGGGAGGCCTTGGGGGTGAGGGTGGGCGTGGAGCTGTGTTTGCAGCAGAGCCCACCAGGGTGTGTTACTTCACCCTCTCCTGCTGACGCTGTGCTTGGTGGACCTTCAGAAACTGCTCGCCCTTCCCTCGTGGCATGGCGGCACCGTGAGCTCGCGCCCCCAGTACCCGGAGCCCCCCTGAGTGTTCTGATGCCAGTCAGGGCTTCACGTTCTGTGTGCTGGGTAGCCAGTGGCTGCCTCCTACAGGGGACCTGCCTATTTGTTCCTCATTCTGCAGATGTGGCCCATTCTGTCTGGACTCACGGTAGTCTTGCCTGCTGCCCCTACCCTCAATGCCCAGTTATATAGCCAGGCCTGTGCTTTTCTGACCCACTCTAAGGTCTTTTATCAGTGAAAATGTTTTGTTTCACTTTGCTTTGTTTTATTTTTTGCAATACTGGGGGTTGAACCTAGGGCCTCACACAAGTACTTTACCACAGACCTGCCCCCGTAACCCTTTTTTTAATTTTTTTATTTTAGTAGCACTAAGGACCTGGCAACCCCCTCCCAAAAATCAATCTGCCATTGAAAACCCTATGCACAGCAGAGAAGCACTGACAATAGTGTTTCCCCTGTTGTACAGAGGGTCGCTATGAGTCGGATACCGACTTGACGGCACCTAACAACAACAACAACAAGTCATGTAGGCTGCCTCTGGCCTCAAACCCAGGATCCTCTTGCCTCAGTCTCCTGAGTCTCTAGGATTATAGGCATGTGTATGATGCCTAGCTGAAAATGTTTTTAATCAAAGAGATGACTCATATTTTAAAAATTCTCTACACATCTTACATTGTAGGTAACAGAAATACCGTATCCTACATTTATATTGCCTGCAGCCATAGCCCTGTGGTGTCAGAACCCATCAGATCTTGGAAGCTAAGCAGGGTCGGGCCTGGTTAGTAGTTGAATGGGAGACCTCCTGAGAACACCAGATACTGTGGGTTTGGAAGAAGGACCTGGTAACCCACTCCCCAATCCCCCCCCAAAAAATACATAAAATAAAATAAAATAAAATAAAATCAGTCTGCCATTGAAAACCCTGTGAATAGCAGAGAAGCACTGACAACAGTGTTTTACGTGGTATACATAGGGTCGCTGTGAGTCAGATACCTAATAGCAACAACATTTATCTTAAGATCCAGGTAGTGATTGTAATTGGAACTAGGACTCAGGATTTCCCATCAATGGGAACCAGTTGCCTGTTGTATTCCACACAGCACACCCTCTCTGCCTTCCTAATATAGGGAAGAGATGAAGCAGCCCACCCAGCATGAAGCAGATTACCCGGTGGGCTGAAGGAAATGGGTATAAACCTCTCCCTCAATCACCCAGCCCAAATTAGCTGGAATGACAAGATGCCAAGTAAATAGATGGGCTTTGTTGCTGCCTTATTATGGATTTGATGATAAGGAACAACTTTTGACTGTTTTACATCATGGAAATTTGATAACCCTTTGGATTACTTAAACTGCACGTTTTGAAAGTGCTGTCAAACTGGGGGAGTAATTTGTAACAGAGGCTGCGTACGGAGAAACTGGTCTCATAAGAGTGTTCTTTAAATTGCTTTGCTTGCAACTGTGGAGGTTACTAAAGAATAATTTCTCGTATTGGATTTTCAAAGCCACGGGAGTGGCCACAGAGCAGGCAAGGGACAGCCCAGTGATTTAAGACTATTTAATGCCCCACTTGTCATGAAATACTAGGAAATAAACTCCAGTGGGCTGCTGGAACATATTGCTACCATCTCTTAATGCCCCAAACAAGAAGGCTGATTCATCTCCTGTTACGTCTTACTAGACTGGCTGCAATTTAGCTCAGTTGGTAGAGCACTGCGCTGCAGTCTCTGAGGTCCCGAGTTCAATTCCCAGTACCGCAAAAATGGGAGAAGGACCTGGCAATCTACTCCCAAGGCAATCCCGAAACAGTCAGCCATTGAAAACCCTGTGAGGGTCGCTATGAGTCGGATACCGACTTGATGGCACCTAACAACAACAACAACAACACGTCTTATTAGATGGCATTCAGAGGAAAAGAGAGACAGGGCAGCCTGGGCCGGTGGACGGAAGCCGGACTGCATGAGCCTGGCGCAGGCTGGCCCGTGTTAAGTTCCAGTGAAGCCTAGACCCGGTGGGCTGTTGGGTATGGAAGGTGAGCAAGGACCAGCCTGGAGGCTGCCTGCCTCAGAGCTGCCCGAACCTTGTGTGCATCAGGGCCCTGAGGCTGGCCAGAAGGCAGCCTGTGGCCTGGAGGTCCGGAAGGGAGCCTGGGGCTCCGCATTCTATCAGGCGTCCTGTGCTTGCAATGCAGCGGAGCCAGCGTGGCGTCTGAACAGCCAGCGTCCACCTGTCCGCTTTGGTGACGGGCAGATCTGCCAGCAGTTAAGCAGCCTCGTTATCGTCATGGTCATCGTCATTCATGCGGAGCCCTCCCTGTCCCCACCTGATTCTTAGACTTCTCTGTCTCCCCTCAGCCTGTTCCCCTTCTGTCCCTGCGCAGTGGGGAGACAGCCTGTCCCTTCCTTTTCTCACAGGGGTCCCAGTGTCCGCTCAGCCACATCCCTCCCGTTTCCCTCCCTCTCTCCAGGAGCACCACCATCCTCGCTCTTTCCCAAGGGCCTTGGGGGTCTGCTGGAATCCTCCCTCAAGCGAGCGCCCAGATCCTGCTGGGCATTTGCCGGCGGAGATCAGCCAGTCCTGCTTGGTGTTTGCCCAGGGCTCCTGGCGTCCTCAGAGGAGGAGGCTCTTCCCAGCGCACAATGAAAATGAGGCCATTTTCCCTGCTAGAAAAAAGCCATGGTGGCCAACGGGAATGAACTCCTGGCACGGCACCAAAATCCACCACGTGCTGCCGCTTATGAATCCATAAGGACCGTTTACTGAGCTCTTCCTGTGGCACAGGAAGGGTGACTGTGTTCCAGCTTAAAATGTTCTCAATTTTGAAATTCACTTTAGTCATATGTAAAAATATACTAACCATAAATTTGCCACCTTAACAATTCTGACGTGTATAGTTCGGCACTTAATAATGTGTTAAATAATTCCATTGTCATGCCAGAACCTTTTCACCTGAAAAAGCTGAGTCTCCACTTTTTTTTTTTTTTTTTTTTGGTACTGAGGGTTGAACCCAGGACCTCACACTTGCATGCTCTGCAAGTGCTGGACCACTGAGCTGCATCCTCAGCCCATTTTTTTACTTTTTGAGACAGGGATTCACTAAGTTACGCAGACTGCCTCTGGTCTCAAGCTTGCAATCCTCCTGCCTCCGCCTCCCAAGCTGCTGGGATTACAGGTGTGCGCCACCGCGCCTGGGGAATCTCCATTCTCTAAGAACTGATCCCTGCCCCCTCCCTCCCTTCTCCTGACTATGGATGACCACACATGAGACCTCATATCTGTGGATCACCATTTGTCTTTTGTGACTGGCTTATTCCACTTGCCACAGTGCCCTCAAGATCCATCCCCGTGGTACATGCCAGGCTTTCCTGCCTTGTTGAGGCTGAGTAATCCTCCACTGTATGGCTGCCTGCACCGGGGCTGGCCGTTCCTCACTGATGGACTCTGCAGTGGGTTCCACCCTTGGGTATTGTGGGCAGTGCTGCTGGGAACACGGGTGCACAAAGGTCTCTTTGCGGTGATGCTTTCAGAGTGAGGTAGCAGGATCATGGGGTTGGTTATTCTGTCTTCAACTTTTTAAGAAACGACGTTTCCCCCAGCAGCCGCACCGTGTAACATGCTCAGCAGCCGCACCCGAGGGGTCTGATCTCTCTCCATCCGCATCAACCCTTGTCATGACCACGGTTTTCTTTTTCGTTTTGTTTTGGTTTGCACTGGGTTCTTTGCTAGTAGCCCTCCTGGTGGGTGTGAGGTGTGTATCGTCCCCTCTCAATCCTCACACCATGCTGCACTCCACACTCGCCTTGCAGAGGAGGAGTCTCCGTGAGCCGCGGACTGTGCCTAAGACACAGAGCAGTAATGGGCAGAGGTGGGGTCCCTTTATCTTCCTCTTTTCACTACATCGTGCCAGTGCGGGGCCTCCCAGAAAGCCACAAAGCAGCGGAAGTAAGGAGGTTCCACAGGGGGCTGACAAGGCAGTGGTCTCTTGCCTGCTCAAGTTAGAGCTGAAGTCATTCTGTTTAGGTGGCCAAAGACTTTTATGCCATTGCCAGGGCCTCTGTCCCTAGCACAGGGGAGAGGTGCCGTGAACAATGGGTCCCCCAAGCCACCATTGGGCTTCAGAGGCAGCCCTGTGGGTGGGAGGTAAGGCCAGTGGGAGGTGACCCAGGGCAGGGTGACACCTGGGCTCCCAATGCAGTCCTCACCTGCATCCCTTCTTATTTCCAAAGGGTTCTGATTAGGTGACCTGTTAGATGGTCCCTGCCACTGGCCTCCTCACCCCTGTACCTAAAAGTCCCTGCAAGGTCACACACTTCACAAGGCTTAGCTCCTTCAGGGCCTTCTCTTGGTCAGCACTAAGAGGTCCTTAGTAACAGCTTCAAGATCACTAGATGGGGCCAGGCGCAGTGGGGCACACCTGTAATCTCAGAGGCTCGGGAGGCAGAGGCAGGAGGATCGCACGTTCGAGACTAGAGGCAGTCTGCGTAACTTAGCGAGACCCTGTCTCAAAAAAGTGAAAAAAGAAAAATGGGCTGAGGGTGCAGCTCAGTGGTCTAGCACTTGCAGAGCATGCAAGCGCGAGGCCCTGGGTTCAACCCCCAGTACCACAAAAAAAAAAAAAAAAAACACTAGATCGAATGGAGTTGAATAATTATTCCCCATGATGAGAAAGAAAGAAACAGTGAGGAAGGAGCTTAACCAAGGCCCAACTTTGGCAAAGAAATTGCTGTTAAAATGGAGAGATGGCTATTGGAAATAGTGCTTTATGCTTCCCTATAGCAGTATTGGGGGCTGGGGGCTAGCTACTCTGTGCTCTCTGAGGCCCTCAGTTTGATCCTTAGCACTGAAAAAAAGGGGGGGGGGGGAGAAGTACTTGGCAGCTCACTCCAAAAACAATCCTGAAATAATTCGCCATTGAAAACCCTGTGAAGAACAGAGAAGAACTGACGTAGCACCAGGCATGGCACAGTGTGGGGGAGTGTTTCATTCGGTTGTACTTAGGGTGGCTATAAATCAGACCCAACTCGAAGGCACCTAACAAAGTAGCAATATTGGTAAACTCTCTCACCTTTCTGTTTCTTTTTCTTTGTCCATTGATCCATTCTAGAACATAGAATGGAAATTCATTGTAGAAAATGAACTTAATTTGATTAATTTAATTCTAGGAACTGAATTAAGTTGCAGATATGTGGGTTATTTCAGAGGTCAGTGGAAAGCATAAAGGCCATGGGTTCATCCATTCAACAAACTTTTGCTTGTCTCCAGCACGCCTGATTCCTCACGTGGGGACAAAGCAGTGAGCCTACCAGCCCAGAGCAGGCAAATTCATGGTCGTCTCTTCAAGCTTTCTGTTTCACCTAAGGTGAATCTGGGTCCAGAGAGGTGGCGCGACCTTCAGGGTCCCATAGGGAGTTAAGGACAGGGTTGAAATGCTCAGGCAGGCCTGGTGCTCCGTCCCCACAGGGGTTCAGACGGACCGACAAGTTCTCCCCTCAACTTCTTAATTTGTCTCCTAGACGCTCCCCAGGTATTTTGCGGCCATGATGGTGGTTGGTGGTTCTGATGGCATTGTGGCTAACCCCGCCTCCCTAGGAGGAAGAGAATTGAGGCTCTTAGATTGCAGGTTCCCTGCCTTACAAGTGCCTCACCAGCACTCCTGGGAGGCAGTGTCTGTAGAAACCCTAAGGGTGATTACTGAGCTTCTGGCATGGATTCCCACTGCCTGGAGTGGGCTGGCTCATTGTCCTGTGTTGGTCGACAGCAGGACATGTCCCTGAGCCCCTGGGGCTCTATGACATGGGCTCTGAGGAGTGCAGGCTGCTCCTCATATTCTTCAGTTCCCACAGGAAGGACAGCACAGAGGGATAGACTCCAGGGCAGGGTTCACCCTCCCTTGACTTGTATGTGCTGGTCAGAAAGGGTCCCCTCTGCCTTTAGCCCCCACTCTGAACTCCTAGAGTTTAGACACTGCCCCCCACAAAATCTCTTAAGGGCTCAAATTGGTGGATGTGTTTGGTGGGCTTGCTGGGGCGAGAATGCCTTGCCATTTCTTTATCCTGCTGGAAACCTTTCAAGAATTCTTGTTTAGCGCAGAGCAGGGTTTCAAACCCATGAAACATTGAGTTCAGGTTTGGGTGTGGGTTTAATATGTTAAAATTTAGAACGTTCTGGTTCAGTTCAGGCTTGGGCTTAAAATTTTAATTCTCTGTGGAGATGGAAATTTTTTTTTTCAAAATTTTTCAATTTTTAAATAGCTCATGGTATAAAGCCTGCAGCCGTAGCCCTGTGGCATTGATCCCGTCAGATCTTGGAAGCTGAGCAGGGTCGGGCCTGGTTAGTACTTGGATGGGAGACCGCTTGGGAACACCAGGTGCTGTAGGCTTGAAAAAAAGGACCTGGCAGCCCACTCCCCAAAAACAATCTGACATTGAAAACCCTATGAACAGCAGAGAAGCACTGACAATAATGTTTCGCCCGTTGTATGTAGGGTCGCTATGAGTCGGATACCGACTTGATGACACCTAACAACAATAACAAGAACAACAACAATGGCACAAAACCCCCTAAACCTTAAAAACTGAACATGAACCCAGTTTTTCACTGGGCTTGCATTTAGGTTCAGGTTCAAAAAGTTATTCTAAAATGTTTGAACGGAATGGGCCAAGGGTTTGGGTTTGGGGTCAGTTTGAAGCCCTGCTACCCACACACAGGATTTAAGTTTTAATGTGTTGAACCCACACCCAAACCTGACCCCAGCTTTCTGTGAGTTTGAAGCCCTGGTAGAGACCCATGTCTACTCCCTCGGGTAGGCACTCAAGACCTCTCTGACCCTGGGCTACAAACAGGTGGAAGCCCTGGGCTCTTGACCTTGGCCCTTGCCTGTGTCACCCTCTCTGTTAGATATCCTTTGTCAGTTGCACCTGAACTCAGTGGCCCACTCCAGATGCCAGCTCGTCTGCGGAGCCTTTCCGATGGGCTGCAACCCAGTCCTTGGGATCCCCAGACCATCTTCTTCCTCCAGACCCCCCTCCCTGCCCCTTTGATTACAGCTCATACACAACGCTGTCACTTCTCTGTAACCCTGATGCACAAAAGCAGCTCTATATCCCAAAGACGCCCTGGTACTAAGGAGGTGCTGAATGATGGAATGGAAGCATAGGAGAATGAACAAGGAGTGTTTCTGCTTGGTGCCTTCAACCGCTTTAAGCGCTGGAGTTCAAGAAACAGTGTCTAAGCAATGGCAAGATAATGACTAAAGATATTTACAAAATTCATATCCATTATTACCGGTGACTTTGTCAAATGGAATATTTGTTCCTTGAGTTAACAAGCCAATTTCTCATTTTCTGGTATTGCTGTGGGCCCCCTTGGGACCTGGTGACAGCCTTCCATGATTTACAAAGGGTCAATGTCTTTAGAAGGATGGAGCCTTGCAAGAAAGTCACTCATTCTCTCCCCGCACCCTTTAATCCCACCTCTCTGGCCATCTTCCCTCCCTCCCCCTAGCAGATACCTTCAAGTTTCCTCTGCCCCCTCTCCGCTCTCACCCCCTTTAGTGATATGCTCAGAAGCTGCCTGCCTGGCGCCAGTTTCTGTGAGACAGAGGGTTTCCGTGAGACAGATTTGCCCAAGGGCAGAGGACTAAGCCCTAGCCTAAACCCCTCCTGGAGCCATTGCAGAGGCCCTTGGTTGCTCACCAGCTCCTGTTTGCTGTGGCTCTGACTTTGCACATCCGCCTCTGACACAGATCTGTGTGTGTTGTGTTTTTATAGGACCTCCTTCCATGCACACATTGATCTGTTGTTCTGAGGTTTTGTGTGGAGCCGATTTTATGTGTTGTTTCATAGAGCTCTGTACCTTTCAGAGAAAATGACTCTCCATGCCCGCAAATATTGAAATGACATATTTCTCTTCCCTCGGGGCCGTCCCGCACGCACCTGTTTTCACACTCTGCCTGACGAGCCTGCTCATGACATGCCATTCCTCCAGAAACCTGAGTTACCCTAATGATGACTATTTTTGGTGCATCCGGAAAACAGGAAAGGGCAAACAGTGGAAATGCTTCCCTTTGGAGTGGGGATATTTAGTCTTGGGTTGGATCGCATGTATGCGTGTTTTTAGGTGTGAGTCCATAGATCATTTTTTTCTCAACTATTAGCTGAAGAAAAGAAAAAGGAATAATAAAAAAGGCCAAAGCCAACGGCCAATTGGTATTGAATGGTGGCTCCCTGACTGGGTCCTAGGCGAGCTGCCGATAAGCTACATCTGCTGATTTCTGAGATGAACTTCATATTGGGTTTGGGGAGAGTCTGAAACGGCTTGAGCGACTTCCATTATACATGGGCTTCATTCAGTGCTGACTTACTCTGAGTGCTCGCTGGCCTCGATGCAAATGAAAATATATGTGGGTACAGATAGCGTGGTAGTCCATTCTCCGTTCTCATAACCGAATGCCACAGTCTGGGTGATTTATCAAGAAGGAGGTTTATTTGGCTCATGGCTCTGAAGGCTGGGAAGTTTAAGATCAGGCTGGTGTTTCTGCTGAGGGCCTTCTTGCTGGTAGGGACTTTCTGCCAAGTCCCAAGGTGATGTCAGGCATCCCATGGTGAGACAAAGACAGATGCCGAGCTCAGACCTTCTTTCTTAAGAAGCCACAGTGCCATTGGGTTAGGGCCCCACCCTTACGGCCTCAGCTCCCCTTATTCACATCCCAAAGGTCCCACTTCCAAATACTATAGTTGGATTCGGCTTCCACCTTCCTGGTTCCTCCCAATGGGGATTGAATTTCAACATGGTGTTTGGTGAGAGCATTCAAACTACAGCAATACTATATATAGGTCATCTCTAGCATGAGGTTTCCATTGATAGGTTGGAGTCACAACGTGACAAAATCCCCATGCCCTCATCAAAAAGAGCCACCTGGGCCAGGAAACACATTTGAAGGAGGCCAATACTCAGAGTCTCCCCAGATGCCCCCAAAAGTGGCTTCAGGGAAGGAATTTGTCTTTCAGCATCTGGAAGCTCATTTACCTGTGTGCACCCTGAACCCCCCTAGGACTGGCAGGCGGCTTGGCACATGTCATTTGAGGTGACCACAGGTCATCAGCGTTGTGACTAGATGCATTCTGGGTATGCATATGTTCAGAAAGTACGCTTGGAGTCTGCACTGGGTGCCTTTGGGGATTTGGAGGTGAAGGCATCGGTTCTGTTCTCCAGGCGCATGCCATTCATACGGGGAGATGGACATACATAAATGGTGATAGTAATTACAGTTATCAAATACCACGGCATGAGGGCTGGGCCCCAAAAAGAAAGCTCCTGGGAAAAGCAAGTCCCCCTCTTTTGACTGGTTGGTCCTAGACAGTGGGGTCTTTCCTGGTCTTAGGGGTGGGCAGAGCCACTCTTTCTTCTTTATGCCAGTGGGACTGTCTACAGAGTGCGGTGGAAAGCTGACCCCTCCTCCATGAGGGAGGATGGGGGAAGGGTAGGATGTCGGCAAGGAAAAAACGGTTTATGTCCAAGTTACCCTCAGATACCTTCATGAGAACCTGGCTGTGGATTATTAGACATAAAAGATAAAGATCTCCAGGGGGTGACTCTGTAATGGGTTGAAGTGTGTGTGTCTCCCAAATCTCCTATGTTGAGTTCCTAACCTCCAGGACCTCAGAATGTGACTGTATTTGGAGACAAAGCCTTCAAAGAGGAAGTTAGAATTAAACAAGGTTGAGCCAATCTGACTGATGTCATGAGAGAAAGAAATGAGGCACAGACATCCACAGAGAGTAGCCCATGCTAAGAAGCAGGGAGTAGGTGACTACCTACCAGCCAGGGGAAAGGCCTCAGGAGAAATAGGCCTGCCAACACCTTGATCCTGGATTCCAAATATCCTCTTTCTTAATGTTTAAATTAGTATATAATATAATATCGTTTCATTGTGATATTTCCATATAAGTATATCATTCTACTTTGTACTTTGCTCATATGTATGCCCTCATTAATTACCCCCTCCAGCTATTTCCCACTCCTGTTCGTATATATACATATTCTTTCTAAAATAGATCTAGCTTCCTCAGATGAGAGGGAACATGTGGTAGTTGTCTTTCTGGGTCTGACTTATTTCGCTTAAAATAACGATCTCCATTTCTATCCATTTTCCTGCAAACGACATAATTGGATTCTTTTTTATGGCTGAATAACATGTGCTTGTGGATATAGGCCACGTTTTTTGAATCCTTTCATCTGTTGATGGACATCTAGGCTGATTCCACATTTTGGCTTTGAGAACTGTGCTACAATGATCATGGAAGTGCAGGTGTCTCTATAGTATGTCAACTTAGGTTCCTTTGGGTATAAACCCAGGCATGGGGTAGCTGGATCATAGAGTTGTTTGTAGTTTCCTAAGGACCTTCCATACTGTCAACTAGTATGGGCTATATGAGTTGATATCCTCACCAGCAGTGTAAAAGGGTTCCTCCCTGCCCACACCATCCTTGCCAGCACTTGGTATTATTTGTTTGTTGACGTTAGCCCTTCTGACTAGGGCGAGATGGAACCTCAGTGTAGGTTTCATTTGCATTTCCCTCGTGGCTAAGGATACTGGACATTTTTAACATATTTATTGGCCATTTGTACTTCTTTTGGGAACCGTGTGTTCTGTTGCCCACTTGATTAGATTATTTGTTTTTTTGGCATTTCGTTTTTGAGTTCTTTGTATATTTTAGACATTAATCCCCTGTCAGTAGAGGTGACAAAGATTTCCTCCCATTCTGTGGGCTCTCTCTTGACTCGATTGATTATTTCCTTCACTGTGCAGAAGCTTTTTAGTTTCATGCAATCCCATTTGTCAATTCTTGCTACTATATCCTGGGCTATTGGAGTCCCTTTTATGGAAATCCTTTGCTGTGTCTATGTCTTGAAGTGTCTCCCCTATGTTTTCCTCTAGTAGTTTTAAGGTTTCCATTTGTACATTAAGATCTTTGATTCATTTTTAATTGATTTTTGTACAGGGCAAGAGATAGAAAGTCAGGCATTTGCATGCTTTCTCTGTGTTGTGGTTTACAGTCTACAATGATGCTTTGATATATGTACACAGGGAGGGATCCCTGCTGTAAAATGAGTTAACGCAGCTACCTCACATAGATTGATTTTTAATGGTAGATGTATCTAAAGTTTCCTCTCAGTGAATATCCAGGGCACAATGCCATGGCATTACCTGTAGTCTTCACATCCAGCAGTAGATTTTCAACTTATTCATCCACATAGCTGCACTTTGTACCTATGGCTGGGTCTCCCCATTCTCCTCCCAGGCCCTTATTTAAAATTTGAGGAGAAGGAGACCAATGGACTCTTTGTCCAATGATAAAACTCCTAATATTTGTTAGGAAGTGCAAAGTAATGAGAGTTTTTCCCCTAGAAACCAGAACTTTTGTGTGAAACAAGAAAGAGCCTGCTGTGTTGTTTGGCTTTGTATTTGGATTCATTTTGAGCATTAGAAGCAAAAGCCTTTACTTGCTTTGGTCTTTCCTTGTCCTCATCGGAAGCCCCAGGTTGGAGTTCTTATTTTTGTGATACTTTGGGTCCATCTGGGGGGACTCAGGATGATCTTGACCAACACGTATGCTCTTGGCTCAGAAGGATGGAGTTGACCAGAGGTCTGAGTGTGAGCCTCGGAGACAGCCTCATCCAGCAGGAAAACCAAAACACACGGAAGGGAAACCCACAGACTGAGCCAAAGCACGACCCTCATCCCTACCAGGCTCCCCACTGCGCCTTATTGCATGGTGGTCCTGTGTGTGGCCAGACCTGGAAATAGTCACTCCTCAGCAAGAACAAAGATTGTTCCAGGGCCAAAAAGGGACCTGCCACATAGAAATCACCCCCAAACCAAACACTGTACCCCAGACCCTGTTCCCCGGGCTGTCACGTGCTGACACGAGCTGGGTCGCCCAAGTGTTCTCTTCCGTCACTTTCCTGGATCATCTCCCAAAACTTGACAGACCTTCGTAAAGCTATTTTGAGACTTTGCTGACAGTTTTTCTGGGCCCACACTATGTATTTCAGGCATCTCAGTATTAACTCGGTGACCTCATTAAATGCGTATTTTTGTTTAAGCCTGTGGATATGGCACAAGGATGCGCATTCTGTTCCTGTCCTGAAAGCCCGAGATAAAAACAGCCCCGTTCTCGAGGGGAACGTCCACGCGCCAGACTTCAGGACGCATGAGAAAGGCCTTGTCCACTACAACCTTTTATACAAAAGGACTGAAAATAGATTGGTTTGCTTTCTGAATTTTGTTGTTGTTGTTAGGTGGTGTCCAGTCGTGGCTGACTCATAGCGACCCTCATAGGGTTTTCAATGGCTGACTGTTTCAGGATTGCCTTGGGAGTGGGATGCCACATCCTTCCCCATTTTTGAGGTGCTGGGAATTGAACTTGGGACCTCAGAGACTGCAGAGTGGTGCTCTACTGACTGAGCTAAGTCCCAGCCCCCTTCTGAATTTTAGGATACTGTAAAATTGCTCTGCTAAGGTCATGTAGCTCACCTTGTCTTCATTTGCTTGCCATGTTCGTGCAGGTGCTTCTCTTACGCCCAACCTGGTGTCCAGGTGTCTTGTACCTCGTGCGGACGACTGCTCTTGAGCTGGCTTGACGTAACTTATAATTACAGAAGGTAGAATGAGGTGGGGAAGAACACACAGTGTCTGAAGATGGGAGCTCTGGATTCAAGTTCATGTTCATTCATGAGTCACACAGAGCGGGACATTCACTAGACCACTGTGCCGAAGCTTCTTGCCTCGCCATTGAGGATTGGATTGGAGTTTAACTAGTGGAAATAATGAACTTGGCTGGCTTTGATAGTCCTAGGCATGAAGCCTTTCAAAGTTATAAACATGGCTGGACAGTCAGGGCACGCCACTAACATGCTGCTGGCCATGCCACGCCTGCCCTGTGGTTACTGGGGAGCCCCTGCATTCTTACTGCCCTCACCCCACTGTGTAGAATTTAACTAGTGGAGATAGTGAACTTGGCTAGCTTTGCAAGTCCTAGGCACAAAGCCTTCCAAAATTATAAACATGGCTGGACAGTCAGGGCATGCCACTCACGTACTGCTGGCCACGCCGCACCTGCCCTGTGTGTTACTGGGGAACCCCTGGATTCTTACTGCTCTCACCCAATGCACTTTAACAACAGCAGCTGCCATGCTGCCAGGCCTACAGTAGTTATGCCAGCAGAGGCTCTCACTTCACCACAATCCAGGTTAGGGAAGAAGGTAGCCTTGAGGCGACAATCAACTTGTTACGTTGAAGGAGTCAAAGCCTTTCCTGCAGCCTCTCCGGGAACAGTCCTTGCTCGTTAGTTATTTCTCTTCTCTTTTCCCACTCTAAAGTAGACACGTACCTAAGGACACAACTGGATTCTGGCTTGCTAGATTCACCAGCGTTCAAGTTGAAAAATGACAAATGAGCTTCTGCATCATTCTTGATTCAGGTGTGCACTGAGCGCCTCCTATGGGCCAGGCAATGTGCTAGATGCTGGGGTAAATGGGAGCCAGAGCAGATGTGGAGCCTGCTTCTGGGGAGCTGAGAGTCTGTGGAGGCACCATGGACATAGCTCAGACAACCCAATGAGTGACTACATAACAGCATCTGTGACCCAGGTCCCCTGAAGGGGAAGTGTGTACGCAGGAGTAGGGAGTGGATCTGGGATGGATGGGGGCTAAAAAGTTGGAGGGCGTCAACCACATGTGCAGGAAGCAGGGGCCTTCCTGGGAGAAGCAGAGGTGTGTGCAGGGGCCTAGCATGTAGGATGGACAAAAGGGTCAGTGTTCATCCTATGAGGCCGTGTGTCCAGCACCAAGGCCACCTCTGATGAACATTTCCCTCTTCCACCCTCCTCCAGCTTGAATGAAGCTCACCTTGCTTTGGCCGCATTAAGGAAGCATTGTCTCAGTTTATATGGTGTTCTGAGTGTTGGTAAACACTCAGGCCCCATTTTATTTTATTTTATTTATTAATATTTTTTGTGTGTGTATGGTACTGGGGGTTGAACCCAGGGCCTCGTGCCTGCATCCCCAGCTCATTTTTTTAACTTTTTCTTTTGAGACAGGGTCTCGCTAAGTTACGCAGACTGCCTCTGGTCTTGAACTTGCAATCCTCCTGCCTCCTCCTCCCGAGCCACTGGGATTACAGGCGTGCACCACCAAGCCTGGCATCAGGCCCCATTTTAAATACTGAATAAGACTGACCAAGCGTCTGCCCTCAGGGAGGTCACCATCTACTTGTGTCAGACAGCAGTCCAACAAACATACAACTAGGTCATAAACTGTTAATGACTATTACGTGTTATGCAAACAAGTAACTAAGGCACCCCAGGGGATAGGGAGCACCCGGAAGGCTCTGCTGCTCTTGAGGGGAGGTCTGGGAAAGACTCTGCAGAGGGTTGGGCATGGTGGCCTCCCAAGCCCAGGGACTGGATTCAGGAGGCCCACCTTGCCAGAGTTACCCTCGAAGGCTTGCCATGGCCCTCTGATGGACAGCCAGCCCCCTCCCTGCCTCCTCCACTACACAGAGCTGAAGCCACTCAAGGACAAACGGGGGAAGAAAAGAGAACTACAAAATCAGCGAAGATAAAACCATCTCAAATCGCCAAAGGCATCGGGTGCAAATACAGATCACATCAGTACGAAAGTCGTTTCCATCCCTGATTCACTTTGCCTTGAAGTAGGACATACAGTCATAGCTTCACTGTAAAATTGATTTATTGTGTGGAAATAATTTCCGTAGCAAGGGAACTAATTTGATTGTGTAGTATAAAGAAAATGTATGCGGGACAATGGGGAAATGTGGAGCCAAAATGAATCCAATATATTTTAATCTCTGCAATACAGATTATATTTTCAATTAAGAAGCTTAACTTGCATGTGTTTCGCTGGCAGGAGCGTCCCACAGCACTTCCGCGTGTGTTTATGGGTAATAAGTCACTTAGCATTAAGAAGGTAGACAATCATTAGCCCGTGATCACCAATTGTCTCTCGTTAATGGCAAAGTCAATGCACACAATCGCCGTGACTTTATTGGGTTGGTAAAAGTATAGTAATATGGAAAGTGGAACTATTATGTTGGTAAATATAATGTATTCATCAGGACAAGGAACTACTGACCGGGTCCCCAAATTCATGGCCAATCAGAAGGTGTCTTTTGGATCATCTCTGTCCTGCTCTCCAGAAGCAGAGTCCAGTAGAAGAGCGTGTCTGAACAGCTTCACTTGGCCGAGTGCATGTAGCAGGGGCTCCTCAGTGGACGGGCTGCCCTTTGCTCCATGATTCATGGCCAATGAGAAGGTGGCTTTTGGATCATCTCTGTCCTGCTCTCTAGAAGCAGAGTCCAGTAGAAGAGCGTGTCTGAGCAGCTCTGCTTGGCCGAGTGCATGTAGCAGGGGCTCCTCAGTGGACGGGCTGCCCTTTGCTCCATGCCTGCTTCCGGCTGGACTTGGAGTTGCTCACCCACAGCCCCATGAACTCCTAGCCACAAGCCCTTGTCCGCTTGTCCTGGATCTCATCTCATCTTAAGTCAGCCCATGAGGCAGTGGCATGACCATCACACCTTACAGGCAGTGGAGCTGCTTGTCAGGCACGAGAGGGAGTGAGACAGAACCCAGGGCCCTGCGCACTAGGCAGTGGTCACTGTTCCTCCTTCAGTTTGTCCCTTTCT
This sequence comes from Pedetes capensis, assembly GCA_007922755.1. Classification (NCBI taxonomy): domain Eukaryota; kingdom Metazoa; phylum Chordata; class Mammalia; order Rodentia; family Pedetidae; genus Pedetes; species Pedetes capensis. The sequence continues at coordinate 10,971 of VMDO01020123.1, read as the reverse complement.
TCTTCCCAGTGGCCATCTAAGGGGCAGACGGTTCTGGGTGCTTCGTAGACACTGGCCCTTTGACTCACCCCTCCCCTCTTTAGCATAGATATATGATTAAGATTAGGGCATGAAGGAAATGAAGGGGGGAGAGAGAGAGAGAGAGAGAGTGGGGAGCAAGAGAGCAAGAGAGACCAAGTGAATCTGGCAGGAAGAGCAGAGGCAGATGTGCCGTTGGTTTAGGAATCTATTTCGAGCCTTTCCAGAGGCGGCTGGGAAGCACAGAGCGGCCAGCACGCCAGGGCTGGTGTCATGAAGAGCAGTTGCGTAAGTGCAGCGAGCTGCCCCGGGCCGCCTCACACGCAGCCACGTGGCCCGACACGTGTCAGGTGTGACAGCGTGGACTGGGGGCAGAACCAGGAATGAGGTCAGAGCTGTGGAGGAGAGGCTGGGGCTGTGACACCAAGGCCCAGACTAGAAGGGGCTCTAGGGGTGCCGGGGAACAGCACCTGGCAGGGGCTGAGAAACGACAGAGATGTGGGTGACGGCCAGATGCTGGGCGACAGGGTGCTCAGTCTCCTTAAAGAATGAGTGAGAAAGAATGAGAGCCCAAGGGAGATGGGCCAGTAATAAGAGGTGTTCATATGTTCAATACCCAGCTGGGATGTCGCTCATCTGGGCACTCATTTGTTCTAGAAATGTTGATTACGCACTGGAAAGAGTCAGAGCCAGGCTCAGCCCACAGGTGCTCCACTTGGGGCTCCCCACGGCCCTCCGCCTGTGCGAAGCCTTCTCTCAGAGCTTGTCCTTCCCCCCAGTGTCTCCACCACTAACACAAGTGCGTCCTTCAGGGAGCCTTGGCTCCTGGCCTTCCTTCCCTCTGTCCCCACCCCCTCCCCCTCGCTGCCAACATCTGCTCCACTGCGCTTCCCGGGACACCCCATCCATAGGCTACGCCATCCTCCTCACTAGGCCCGGACATGGCTGTGCCGTCCCTGTTGTGGGACGCTCCTGTGAGCCCATGCTGCCCTAGTTCTCCTCGGGCATATCTCTTCTCCCTTCTACCTCCCTGTCTCCCCACTATCTTCCTTACAGGCTCCCTTTCCTCTGCCCTCAAGAAACACTGGAGGTCCCCAAGGCTCTGTGCCTGGCCTTCCTTTCTTCCCCTTCTAAAAATCCCTCTTTGCTGGCACTGCATCTGTCCCCAAGGATTTATTTATAAGAGGACACAGGTAAAGTTCCAAATGCCCCTCCACCGTTGACCTCTCATCTGAGCCCAGACCTCCCTGGCTCAACTGGGTCCCTGAAGCTGAGCACAGGGCCTCATTGCCCCAGAGGATGCTCTCTGCCCTCATGCCCATAGCCATGAGTGCCTCCTTCTCATCTATCACGTGGCATGGTCCCCTTTGCAGCCTCCTTCCACCCATCTCTCCCCCAAATTCAGCTGTTCATTCTTTCCTCCCCGGCACACTTCTAGGCACACACAGGCTGCCCAGTCTTTTTAAAGAATGAGTGAGAAAGAATGAGAACCCAGGGGAGATGGGCTCATGCATGACTTATAAACCTGGGATAAGTGAGCAACCTGCAGCCCATGGGTTAAATCCAGCCCTCCACCTGTTTTGCGTATGTGTGCATGAGTGCATGCAGCAGTGTGTGTGTGTCCCACAAGCGGAGAACAGGTTTAAAGTATTGAGGAAAAATGTGAATATAAGAACATCTCATGGCAAATGAAAATTACATGGAACTCAAACCTCAGTGTCCATGAATAAAGTTATCCTGGCCCATAATCACACCCCTATATTTACTAATCAGTAGCTCTTTTTGTACCACAGTTGAGTAGCTGCAAGAAAAACCATACAGTCTCCAAAACTTAGTTTATTTACTATCTGATTCTTTATAGAAAAGGTCTGTAGATCCATAAATTAAACCCTTCAGAATAGAAAGTGCAGTGTTAACATTGTTGTTGTTGTTAGGTGCCATTGAGTCGGTATCCAACTCAGAGTGACCCTACATACAGCAGGAGAAACACTATTGTCAGTGCTTCTCTGCTGTTCATAGGGTTTTCAATGGCAGATTGATTTGTAGGAGTGTGTTGCCTGGTCCGTCTCCCAAGCCTCCAGCATCTGGTGTTCGCAGGCGGTCTCCCAATCAAGTACTGACCAGGCCTGACCCTGCTTAGCTTCTGAGATCTGATGGGATCGGATGCCACAGGGCTACGGCTGCAGGCCGCAGTGTTAACATCGGCATGTTATTTGTGCTCTGTGCTTGGTAATAATTGATGAACAATCACTCTGATGTTAACTGAGAACCTCCATGTGTGAAGCCTGCTGTGGAGGTTGCAGAACTGGCTCACAGGTGGAGTCTGCCTCCCAGGAGTTAGGACCATGATCCCTGAAGGGTAATGTGCAGTGCAAACTGGCCAGAAGTCATGCAGGTGGCTGGAGCTGGGGGAGAGAAGCCAAACTGGTACTTGGGACTCAAGACAGGTGTTATGGTCCTGAGATGATTCTCATTCAGTAGGACAAACTGAACACAGGGGCCCCACACATCCTAATTTCCAGATTCCATCAGTATGTGATGCTGCACGGCCAGGGGTGTGAAGGTTGCAGAGGAAGCATGGGAAACCCCTATGAAAAGACAGGAGAACAGATTCTCTCCGAGTGCTTCCAGAGGAACACAGCTCTTCCATTACTTGAGCTCAGCCCAGGGAGGCCTGCTTTGGCCTCTTGCTCTCTGGAACTACACGCTGACCATGTGTTAGGACAGCACAGGATTCTAGAACACGCCGGAAGATCACTGGGCCTCCTTAGAGTTTCCTACTTACAGAACAAGACTGCAGCCATAGCCCTGTGGCATCCGATCCCATCAGATCTTGGAAGCTAAGCAGAGTGGGGCCTGGTTAGTCCTTGGATGGGAGATCACCTGGGAACACCAGGTGCTGTAGGCTTGGGAAAAGGACCTGGCAACCCACTCCCCAAAATCAATCTGCTATTGAAAACCCTATGAACAGCAGAGAAGCGCTGACAATAGTGTTTCCCCTGTAGTATGCAGGGTTGTTATGAGTTGGATACCAACTCGACAGTACCTAACAGCAACAACAACTTACGGAACAAATACGGGGACTCCTTTTGTGTCCCATATGCAGCAACCATGCCCGCTCCCCTTTCCCTGTCCTCGGACAGCTCTCTTTGGCTAGAAGGGCAGGCTGGGACCTGGGACTTGCTCATGTCTGCCTGATGTTGGCCGAGAGCAAGGCTGTGGTGCCTCCTCTGATTTAACATTTGTGAACTTTGTCCTAAACAGCGGTTTTACCTGGATTTCCTTGTCTTCACATGAAAACATCATTAGACTCCTTGTGCATTTCTTTTTCTGTTGTTTTGTTTTGTTTTTGGTGGTCCTGAGGGTTGAACCCAGGGCCTCGCGCGTGCATGCTCTGCAAGTGCTGGACCACTGAGCTGCACCCTTAGCCCATTTTTTTACTTTTTGAGACGGGGTCTCGCTATGTTATGCAGACTGCCTCTGGTCTTCAACTTGCGATCCTCCCACCTCTACCTCCTGAGCGGCTGGGATTACAGCCGTGCGCCACCATGCCCGGCCTGGCTGTGCATTTCTGATGCTGCCTAGGGCTTAGGAGATAATAGGACAACCCAGCCTGGAAAACAGAGAAGGGGTCTTTCTCCCCTCCACCCTCTGCTCTTCCAAGGAGCCCACCCAGCCTCTCAGTGCTCTCTGATCCCTTTTGGTCCTCTGTCTCCTTTTAGGGTTCTCCCTTGCTCCCTGGGGCCGGGGTGTGGAGAGCAGTTAATTAACACTGGAATGCTGCATCTTGCTTCTGGCCCTGTCTGAGTCACCAGTCCTGTAGATGTCATCTAGTCACCCCACATGAGAGCCCAGGGATCCGAAAGAATGACCTAGTTGAATACCGACGTTCACAGACACTTCCCACAGGTGGAACATTGGCCCTCTGCAGCCGACACCTTCCTTCTCCACACCCACTCCCTTCCACGCACAGCACGTGGGAGGAGAGCATCCACCTGCCCCTGGAGTCTGTGACTGGGTCGTGCTAAGCTGGCGCCTGGCAGCGTATGGTGAACCCCGGAGAGGAGCAGCGTTGGCCAGCAGAGGGCTGTGTGGCAGGCGGCCCGTGTGCTAGGTGAGAACCATGCATAGGAAACGGGGCCTCAGTCCACGCAGGCTGCTGAAACAGGAGTCCACAGACCCAGAGGCTGACAGACCACAGAAACCTGTTCTTCCCAGTTCTCCAGGCCAGGAAGCCCAAGACCAGGCATGGCTGGTTCCGTGTACCCGCTCGGAGGACTCCTCGCTGCATTCTTCCCTGTGGGAGGGAACGGAGCTTTCTCAGGGTGTTTTTACCAGAGCGCTAACCTCACTCATGAGGACCCTACCCTCATCGTTCCTCACTCCCAAAGGGCCAACCTCCTTATGCCACCGCCTTATTGTTGTTGTTAGGTGGCATCGAGTCGGATCCACCTCATAGCGACCCTCCTAGAGTTTTCAGTGGCTGATTGTTTGGGGATTGCTTCAGGAGTGGATTGCCACATCCTTCTCCCGTTTTTGTGGTGCTGGGGATTGAACCCGGGTCCTCAGAAAGTGCAGAGCATCGCTCTACCAGCTGAGCCAAACCCCAGCCCTGCGTCACCTTCCAGATGATGATTTCAACATGAATGTGGCGACACACGCATCAGAGCAGAGCAGCCAGAGAACTTCTCTTCCCCACAGCTCCCTGCCAGCTGGATTTAGTGACAGTCATTGTGCTATCTGCCCACCCCGCTTCCGGGACTCAGGAAGGTATGGGCTGCCCCTCCCACGGAAACTTCCGGTGCCTGAGCAATGCTCTGTGACTCCTTTCAGCCAGTTGCGCTGAGGCAGAGGCAAGCCACCTGGATCGTCATTCCTCTGATGGGTTGTCTCGCAGCCAGTTACCCACAAAGGACACTGTTGTGACACCACCACACAGCTGGTTCCATCTGTGGGGGGCTGGGGCTGGCCTTCCGCACCCTCTTCTTCACACCCTTAGGCCAGTGACCTGCGCGGTAAGAAAAGGGAAGATTGAGACGTGGCTTAGTTCTTCCTGCTGCCTGTTGCTTGGTGACGTGAGCAGGGCGTGAGCCTCGCCAGTCCCTGGTTTCCAGCCGTACACGGGAGAGTGTGGAGGAGACTGCGTGAGCTCCCGGCCTGACAGGTAGCAACGCAGGGGTTGCCTGGGCAGGGCTGCCTCGTCTCCTCCAGAAGAACACGAGCCTGCTCCTCCCCCTGGAGTGTCTCAGCCTGAGCCAGGGTCCAGCGTTCCTCTTGCCGCTGGGTGGTGCCAAAGCCTGTTGTGCCATAAGCCACTGCATGCCTGGGTCAGTCCCGATATTTGTTCCGTAAATTGTCGTTAGGTGCCGTTAAGTCGGTATCCGATTCATAGCGACCCTGAAAAAGAAAAGGATAGCGCCAAGGTGAGAGGCTGAGCAGAGGCAGGAGAAGCAGGAGGCTGCTCATGCCAAGCTGTTCTGGGTCTCAGGAAGTGGGAGCCAGGCTCTCCCCAGCTTTACTGGGAGCCCTCAGTTGTCACAGTGGGGTTGAGAAGCAGCTCGAAAACAGAGCCATTCTCAAAGCCACGGAGATCTGTGGTGTAGACGCTGACTCACGGGAGCCCCTTGCGGGAAGAGAACTCTGCTTCTGGTGCACTCCACCCCTGAGCTTCAAGTGACAGACAGGCTGAGCAGAAATCATCCAGCACACATTCGGGTGACAACCAGACGCTAGCCACGCCTCCTGGGAAACGCTCCTGGGCCTTCAGTGTCATCAGCCTGTCATCTCATACTTGCCATTAATCAGCCCTCATTAAGGTATCTTATCAATATCAGAGGGCTAGGATTTAGCTCAGTTGGTAGAGCACCGCTCTGTAGTCTCTGATGTCCCGAGTTCGATTCCCAGCATCACAAAAATGGGAGAAGCACGTGGCAACCCACTCCCAAGGCAATCCCGAAATAGCCATTGAAAACCCTGTAAGGGTCACTATGAGTCGGGCATGGCTCGACGGTACCTAATAACAACAACATCGATATCAGAGCGCAGAAACACCTGGCAAGTGGCCTTCCTAAGGGGCAGATGGAGAAGGTGGCTTTACTCTGGCCCCACTAAGATGCCAGGGCAGGACTGTGTCATCTCAGACAACGTTCTTTCTAAGTCCATGATGCATCTGTGGTGGCTGCGGTTCCATTCAGTTCCAAGAGACGCCTCTGTGGAAGAGAGTCCCATGTCAGGGCTGACCAAAGGCCATTGCTGTGGTTTGGATATGAAGTATCCCCCAGAAGGCCTCCTGTGTTGAAGGCTCGGTTCCCAACTGGTTGCTGTGGAGAGGTGAGAGTTGGTCATAAGGTTGGTCACTAGCTTCCTTGATGGTGAGTTCATACTGAATGGCCTATTAGGAGGTTGTTGTTGTTGTTAGGTGCCGTCAAGTCAGTATCTGACTCATAGCGACCCTCATAGGGTTTTCAATGGCTGTTTCGGGATTGCCTTGGGAGTGGATTGCCATGTCCTTCTCCCATTTGGTGATGCTGTGAATTGAACTCGGGACCTCAGAGACTGCAGAGCAGCGCTCTACCAAGTGAGCTAAATCCCAGCCCCTATTAGGAAGTTGTTGTTGTTGTTAGGTGCCGTCCAGTTGGTATCCAACTCATAGCGACCCTCTGTCCAACAGGGGAAACACTATTGCTTCTGACTAATGGCAGAGAGGGGCAGCTTCTCTGCTGTTCATAGGGTTTTCAATGGCAGGTTGATTTTTGGGAGGGGGTTGCCAGGTCCTTCTCCCAAGCCTACAGCTTCTGGTGTTCCCAGGCAGTCTCCCATCCAGGTACTAACCAGGCCCGACCCTGCTTAGCTTCCAAGATCTGACGGGATCAGATGCCACAGGGCTATGGCTGCAGGCTATTAGGAGGTAGAACCTCCTAATTGGAGGAAGTAGGTTCCTGGGGGTATGTTTTTTTAAGGGCATGTCTTGTCCCTGGCCCCTTCCTCTTGCTGACTCTCTGCTCCCTAGACGCCATGAGGTGAGCGGCTTTCCTCTGCCGCACCCTTCTGCCATGATGTTTCTGCCTTGCAACAGCTCTGAAACCAATGCAGTCATCGGACTGTGGAATGAAACCTTCAGCTAAAACGTATCTTTCCTCTTTTTAAGTGTTTCTCTCGTGTATTTTGTCTCAGTGATGAAAAGCTAAGTAACACAGCCACCTTCAGGTGGTTTCTTCACGACACTGTGGGCTGCCCATCGTTAAAAGTGGGTATGTTGTTGTTGTTAGGTGCCTTCAAGTCAGATCCGACTCAGCAACCCTCATAGGGTTTTCAATGGCTGATTGTTTCGGGATTGCCTCAGGAGTGGATTTCCACATCCTTCTCCCATAAAAGTGGGTATAAGTGCGGCATTTTCTCACAGCTTCACCCCCAGGTTACAGTGAAGGAAAGTTCACAGCCAAGATCTGCCCCATGCACAGGCGCCTGCAAAGAACATTTTCACAGCCAGTGCACACTCTGTTCTTGTGGTTTCGCCAAGCCCCTTCTCTGTCATGGCAGGGGCGATAATGAACAATTAAAGCTGATGCTCTAATGAATGATTGCGTTCCAGGCAGGTGAGAAAGTGTTCTGGACTCGAGATTCATTTAACCTGATGGTCATCGTAAGGCCACCGGTGCCCTCCAGACCCATAGCTTGATGCTGGGATAGAGTCAGGCTTTGGGCACCATCCCTAGACACTAAGGTCTTCAGGCGCACATATCCTATTCCCCCCAACACAGGGAGAGTTCCTAAAACATATTGGCACATGCTTGGAATAACGTGGATTTTAACAAGGATGAGGCTAAGAGCCTCATGGCTAAGAGGCTAAGAGATGAGGCTTTCTTTTATGACTAAATGGCTAAATGTCATTATGGCTAAATGGCTTGGGGGGAATAAGATATGTGCGCCTGAAGACATTAGTGTCCAGGGATGGTGCCCAAAGCCTGACTCTATCCCAGCATCAAGCTAAATGTCAATAATGTCATTTAGCCATTTGGCTAAATGTCAATAAATGGCTAACAGCCATTTCTCTTATCTGTTAATACTCACGGAGAATGAACAAAATTCATAAGAGAAAACCATTTCTAGCCATTATTTTTCTAACATTTCTGCTTTTAGCCAGGGTAGCGGAGCTGAAACACTTGGCCAAGGCACTCATTTTGGAATGTGATTTTCAAATTAAAGGTCAATGACCAACTGACTACATAGCAGAATACCCCAAAAGTAGCGCTTTCCACTTGCAGACCTTTGAACACTTAGCTTTTGCTCACTGGGTGCTGGGCACTGTTGTAGGCACTGAGCACAATGTTGGCTCGTTGATTGTTGCCACCCAGAAGGCTGTTGCCCTCCGATACCCATTTCATAGATGAGGCAGTGGAAGGAATGTGGTCAAGGTACACACAACTCGATGGTCAGTGGGGACACTAGGTTGCATCTCAGTCTGTTTGTCCCTGGAGTCCCTGCTCTAACCATTATGCTAGCCCGCTTCCCAACACCATGCAAGGCTTGGGTCCCAGTCTGCCAAATCTCAGGCCAGGGCTTTTGTTGAAGAGCAAGGTCCAGGCTGCTTGGTAGCTGTCTTCTAGGATATGGGGGTGCTGACTATATGTCCAGGAAAAACCACATGGTATCAATAGTAAAAGGGAGCTGATTTCAACTTGAAAATAGGAAAGGAGCCAGGTATGGTGGCGCTTACCTGTAATCTCAGCAACTCAGGAGGCAGAGGCAGGGGCAGGAGGATCGTAAGTTTGAGGTCAGAGGCAGCCTCTGTAACATTAGTGAGACCCTGTCTCAATATAAAAAGTGAAAAATGCACTAGGGATGTGACTCAGTGGTAGGGCACTTGCAAAATCATATGTGAGGTCCTGCATTCAACTCGCCAGTACAGGAAAGAAAGAAAGGAAGGAAAGGAAGGAAGGAATGAAGGAAGGGAGGAAGGAAATAGGGAAGGATAATGAATTTCGAGGGAGTAAGTAGTAGAGGCTGCTCCTGAGCTTTAGGGTAGCTAGCTGTGTCTTCTCTGCATATATATAGATTTAAAATGATAGACCCTATTTTCAACTCGGGCTGGGATTTAGCTCAGTTGGTAGAGCACTGTGCTACAGTCTCTGAGGTCCCGAGTTCAATTCCCAGCACTGCAAAATGAGAGAAGGACCTGGCAATCCATTCCCAAGGCAATCCCGAAACAGTCAGCCATTGAAAACCCTATGAGGGTCGCTATGAGTCAGCCACCGACTCGACGGCACCTAACAACAACAACAATTTTCAGCTCTGTGGGCCACAGGGTTTAGGGTCTCTGGTTTCTGTCACACTACTCAATTTGGCTGTCACACCAAGAAAGTGGCCATAGGTGATATGTAAATCAGTAGACATGGTTGTTTGTCAATAAATCTTTATTTGCAGAAATGGGCAGAGTGCTGGGGTTGGCCCATGGCTGTATTTTGCCAACCTCTGAGATATGATTCTGTCCAGCTTCCTATTTCTCTGCTTAGGGTAATAACGTGGCATGGGAAGTTCGGGCTCCATTACTTACGGTGTAGGTTCACAGTAGGCTCAGGAAAAAGTAAGCCTCATCTCTTAGGTGTCGATCAGGGGAATTATGTTATAACGAATGGCTCTTCAGGTGCATTTTTTGGACCGCATGGGGAGGAAAACCATGATTCCGTTCCTGAGCTCTCGTGGTGCCGCACTGAATCCAGCCAGCAAATGAGCCTGGAGTCAGGCAGCACGGCAGGCTTACAGTAAGGTTATGTCTCTTCCTAGGAAGTGTCGCTCAGGTGGATCACAGAGCAGCCGCTGATGGAAAAGCTGCTCCTTTTTCACGTCCCGGTGCCAAGTTACAATTTCTTGCTTTATTTTCCAGGCTTCCTTCTGCTAATCGGAGTCTTTCCTCACAACCTTTTTTATGATTAATCCCATTGTTGCAGCCACTGTATAAATCCATGTAGTTAAGGGTCTTTTTGTTATTGTTTTTGACCTACCACTCTCCCAAACATGATATCCTTCTCCAGGGTCCCTCCTGACAGCATGTCCAAAGTACATAAGCCATCTTTGCTTCCAAGGAGCACTCTGGTTGCACTTCTTCTAGGGTAGATCTGTGGGTTCTTTTGGCAGTCCATGGTATATTCAAATGCTCAGAACCACACCAGGCCAACAAAGGAGAGGCCCTGTGAAGACAGCCCTTCTCTGCCATTAGTCAGGCTACAGGGGGATGTGACAAGGCTCTGGGGAACCAGCGTGGATCTGAGTGAGCGGTGAGGAAAGGAGCAAACCACGTGGTAGGCAGAGTTCTAACAGTGACCCCAGGCACAGACCCTGGGACGTCCTCCCCTGACCATGAGCAAAACTGTGAATACCATGCAAAACAAAGAGTCTTGTAGCTCTTAGCTGCCCTTAGGAGAAGATTATGTGGGTAGGCCTTGTGGAATCACCCCTGCCTTGGAGGGAGAGTTTCCTCTGACTGGTAGCAAAGAAGAAAGCATGAGGACCCCACTGCTATTGCTGCTGTGACCATGGAGTGGGCTGGGACTATCACCAGTGGCCCAGCAGAGAGGTCAAGCGTGGTGTGGCTGCCTAACCTGAGGAGTTCCCCTGGCTGGGCCCCCCACTCAGGTTAAGTGGGGCTCCTTGGCATCATCACAGAGAAGAATTTCTGGACAAGCCAGAGAGTGAAACAAAGCTATGTTGTTGTTGTTGTTGTGTGCCATAGCAACCCTGTTTGTTAGGTGCCGTGGAGTCGAGTCTGACTCATAGCGACCCTATGTACAGCAGATCGAAACACTTGCCGATTCTGTGCCAGGCAAACGATCTTATTTATGTTTAAGCCCATTGTTGCAGACACTGTGTCAATCCATCTGGTGGAGGGTTTTCCTCTTTTGCGTTGACCTGCCACTCTTCCAAACATGATGTCCTTCTCCAGGGATTGATCTCTCC